>SJJU01004314.1:0-38927 GCA_012932125.1 Conopomorpha cramerella | reverse complement strand
GTGTTCTTCGCTTGGAACCTGCATCAAATCCCTACCTTACAATCACTTTTTCTTATGTACTTATCAACAACAAGAACAACACACAATCTCTTTATGATTTTAAACAATTTAAAAAAGATTCTCTTGTCCATGTCAAGTCTTCACTTGATCTTAGTTGTTCACCCAACTGGCCGAGTAGTGACAATTCATCCGGGAGAGTACGGCCTTAACAACCTAAGCAAGGGTACAATTCGCCTGTAGGCGAAATTTTATGTGGGCGAGGCTTCTGACCCATAAACAAAACATGTCATTTATAATCAACAAGCAGTGTTGCATTTCTGTTGTTTTATTCAGTTTCCGTGAGAATTTCACAACAAAATGCAGCTTATATCGAATATGAGACTAGACATGTATGTTATGCATGGACAAGTGTAAATGCACACTGGTAAGTCACTACATATCGGGGATTGACGAACCCTGGACGTCGTACGTAGAATCGTATATGTTGTGTAGTATAACCGCCGCTTACGTCCTGAGTCAGGTTATATTTTACCTTAAACATAATCAGGGATAATCCCATCACAACCCAAGCCCTACCTGCCTCTCGGCGTACGGGCCATTCTCTGAAGACGTGCGCATCTACTTGCTTTTGCCTCTTTTCAACGCACACGTTTTCTGGACTCCGTAGAAATTATTTTTTACTTATCTTTAACAAAGTAACATCAATGACCATTCGTATTTTTCGCGTGGAAGAGTAACAAACATTTTCATTTATAATAAAACACTAGGATTACATCTGGCCGTGGCTCGTAGTTATGTGTGTGCATGCATTGGTAACTCCAAATTGCAATTCCGGTAGTAAAATGTTTTTTTAATATATCATACGAAGTGCTTACATTAAACAAATCACCTCTCCAAAGAAATTGATCTAGCTGATTTTCAATTTTGTATGGACGAGTAATTTTTTTGAAAGTTGCTTGCACTGATTGATTTTTCCAACATAAGTAGAAACAGTACTTAAAGTATAATTTAATAAAGTAGAACCTAACAACAACATAAATCAATAAAAACAGTTGTACCTGTGCAGAGTGAGTTTCCCAAGGTTAACTTTAATAATAATGAGCTGTAAGTTACAGAAAGCACAGTGTGGTTCAACTGCATTTATTGTCATTTATACAGAATGGAAGGAATGCATTTCTACAAACGGATGTTACGTAAGCAAAACAAGCACATTATGCTACCTCCACATTTCAAGGCCACTTCTAGAATATAATTAACATAACTAGTTGACGTATATAAACTTAGACTAGATTGTCTGTACTTATTTGTCGTAGATTTAAAGAAATATTTTGCGACTTTCACCAACAGGATGTAACATAATCACTCTTTCACACGGACTTGGGGTTTGCACAACGGTGTCCATTCGGAGCGGTCTTGAGGTGTCCACCATAACTTGTTTAGCAAAAGTTCGTAATGGATAATAAAGTGGAACGGTACAGGGCCATCCATCTACGCCCCGGGCGATCCCTGCAGGAGATCGTCAAGGAAACAATATGGGGTCTGCTGCAGTTCCTCGAGGAGCTGGAGTGGTTGGAGTGGCATCACCCAAACCACGCACACCAGGGTATTGAACGTCCAATTCCGGAAACGCCTCATATATACTTTTTTTTTAATTAACATACAACTTTTACCGGATTAACCTAATGTGGCAGTGTTGACAATAATGTCTATGTAGAATTTATTTCATTTCTCTTATAAATAAAACTTATGAATAGCACAAAGAGTTTAATGTAACTTTTGCGATATCTCGCATAGTTAGAACAAAAAGGACCCAATAGGAAACATGCCGATTTTGTAATTTAAGTTTTGTATGTTTCATGTTAAGGTTCAATTTCATTTTGTTTTGTGTCACTTTTGTTCTAACGGTGCGATATGTACGGTCGGCCAAGAAAATGGTCTATCAGTTTTGATGACACTTCCTGTGTCACTAAAACATCAATAAGGTAGAGTTGGCATATTGTGACAAGTGAACAAAGAACCTTAATGTTTAATGACATTCATATGAGTTTCAACCTTAGGGTGGTAGAGCAGATTCTCGGCCGACTGTACATCTATTAGTGTGTACATTACCTGTGCAAAGTGCCGTCCTCGAGGTTGAGCGCGATGCATCCCTTGCAGACGCCGTCCTCCATGAGGAGGTCGAGGGCGAAGTACTCGATGAAGTACTCGCAGTCGTAGCGCAGCGACTGTCCGTACAGGGTGTGAAGGAGCGAGTGACCGGTTCTGTTTCAAACAATAGTATTTGGTTAAATTATATACAGTGTGAATTTCTCTACTTCGCTTTGGGGTTAAAAAGCATCGTTTCTTCCACATGACACTACTCAGGCCAAGTTCCATTGGCCTAGTTGTATTGCGCAAACACTTGATAATACAACTTGAGCCTAAACCTGTGTATCTCATATAAATTTATTATTATGAAAGTATTTCTACACGTAAACATTTTTACTTGATCTCAAAGGTGGCATTCGGGTAGTGTCAAGTGAAAGAAAACAAGCGTGAACTATGCTAACTAACTATATGAACTACACAGATATCTGTTTAACAAAAGAAGACATATTTTATTTAAACAATATATTTACCGAAACCTAATGCTGCTACTGCTTCATAATGTATTTACCCCTTTAAACATTGCGTAATCCTTGCACGGCATGATAGTAGTCTACTTCTAATGGGCCGAGTGATTACTAATGGTTTACTGGACTTCAGAAACATCGGAACCATAGGAAAAAGAAAAATAAGTAAGTACCTATGCAGAGGTAGATACTTTAACTAATAAGTAAGTAAATGGTGTTTTGTACTTGCCGCCGTGAGCGATTGTATTATTACCTACAACTTGCTATACCGCTGAGAAAAAACTGTGTGATTTCTAACGCCTATTGTTTCTTTTATTATGTAACAATTTACATACTTTTAATATGAGTATACAGAAAAAGAGCGTTGTTTTGTTGAAATGTTAGTAGTGTCATACCATAATACGAGTATACAATAGCCAAATCAATGAATAATGGATATTATAACCCGTAAAAAGGTTCGGCAAACGGAACAAATTGAAGATACAAATTATGCTTGTGGAATACAATGAAATATTATATGCAATATGAAATCAATACTAATATTATAAAATGCGAATATAACTCTGTCTGTCTCGCTTTCACGCCAAAACTACTGAACCGATTCAAACGAAATTAGGTATATAGATAGTTTAAAGGCTGAGACAGAACATTGGCAACTTTTTAATTGGGAAAAAATGTTGTGTATTGGCATGACAATGTTTTGCGGGTCAGTTAGTATTATTAGACCCCCACCCCAACCTGCTTGCGTTATGCAGCTTGAGTTATACTTCGAGAAATCACGAAATCTCACGCTTGTTTCTCTTTTATTCTTATTGGTTTAAACAAAGATAGCAAAAGGTCGTTTCCTTTTCGCGTCGTAACTAACGCTATACGTTTTTCATCAAGGTGATATTTTACTGACGATTTGGTGACCGGCGGCGTTGTGCTGCGTGTATGTGACGCGTAGTTCATTGATCTAAGAAAAGTACCTTCTTAATAGCTGTTAAGAAAGGGTAAGACAAAAAAGTAGCAAATCTATAAAATGTAACCTATGTTATATTGTGCTGAAATGGCCAGTACTCCTGATGCTGAGTATGCAGCTTCATGGTTGCTACGTTTATTCATAAACACGTTGTATATACACGGCGTAAAAAACGATCTAAGGGAAATCCCGAATACGAAAGAGATTATTAGGCACTCGACTCACTGGACTCAACACCTATCACCAATCAAATGGATTACCGTGCTCCCATGTATTATTTACCTGTCAGCCACCGCACAGCAACGATGGGCCTGGCCACCTTTGCCGAACTTCAGTGACTGTCCACCGAACGCTCGCTGGTATATTCTGCCCTCGGGTGTGCGGGAGAACGGCATACCATAGTTGTCCAGCTCGATGACAGCGTGAGGAGCCTCGCGCGTCATGTAGTGGATCGCATCCTGGTGTGAGAAACGTCTCAGTAACAATTCTGTGTGGTAGAGATTGCAGCAAATATTTTCTTGGCATTAGTGTTCACAAAAGGCTTGGCGCAAATGGGCGACTGATTGACTCAAGTAACGCGACATTCAATGGTGGTTGTGGTAGGCCGCCCGTTTGACTTAAGAGGCACTGTTGTTAGTATAAATAATTATATATTTATTCATTACATATGGATTGTCTCTTAAAATTTTCGTATGAGATTGGGTTAAAATGAGAAGTAATTATGGGTAGGTGTCACAATTACCATTAGCCATTGAAATGGTCATACTGCAGGTTTATTTTAAATCAGTCTCACTATAACCATTTAACGCTTATTTGTGTCAAAAATAATTAAAATAGCGCACGGCAGGTTTAGAGATTTTTAACCATGGTAATAGTGAGAAATGTAGTATCAGTATTACCATCTATGGTTATTCTCAGTGGTAACACCCACCCATAATTACTACATTCAACAAAGACGTTAATTATTACATTAGCAGGTAGTAACCTACCTTTCTCTACCAACTTACAAAAATTTCAATGAAACATGATTAGAGGTAAGTATTTTTTTTAAAAGCCTTATTATTCCTGAAAAAAACTTGTACCAAATATAATTTAATATTAATTATTAACTTACCTGATCACCAAGCCAATCTGAACCTTTCACTGTGTCATACATGTGCCACAACCAGCTGTCTTCTTCCATGTTGCCTGAAATAAACTACAAAATTAAATTCTACATTGAAATAATGTGGGTCTACAAATTTGACTCGATTTGTATGGAACAAAAAGGACAACAAGCAAACATTTAATTACATTTCCTCTCCAACTTTCAAGGCCACCTAGTTTAGATATTAAAAATGTAAAAGTATTAGTTATTAGTGCAATGTGCAATCCTTATCTGCACTTATTTATGTACCAGTGGTGCCATAAGATATTATCTTGTGCTGTTATGCTTAGATACCAATCTAATACAAGGTTGTGCAATGACATGTTAAAATAGATTTATTTTATAACTTGCTGTATGTATGGTCAGTCAAAAAAAGAGGCATATCAGTTTTGATGAAAGTTCTCCTGTCACTAAAACATCATTAAGGTAGAGACCAGTAAAAAATAGACCTTAATGTCTAAAGAAATATGTAGGTATATAAATCAGTTTCAACCTTATGGTGGTAGACTAGATTCTTGCCGAACTGTACCCTACTGTGGTACCCACTGTGTATTTTTTTTGTAGTACCTTGAAGAATTTGTGTACAAAGTTTCATGATAATTGGTTAAGTACACTATAAAGCATAACAAACAAAACTGCTATAATCCTAAGTAAGGATATTTACTTACCAAGAGCTGCATTAATGCCTCCCTGGGCAGCCACAGTGTGAGACCTGGTAGGAAACAGTTTAGTGACCACTGCAGTCTTGAAGCCCTCCTGAACAAGACCGAATGCGGCTCTAAGGCCAGCACCGCCAGCACCAATAACAAGGGCATCATGCTTGTGGTCAACTACTGTATATGACTTGGACATGTTTGAGTTGGTGCGGGCATCTTGAGATGAATTAGCAGCACCCACTGACAAATGAAGATTCCTGTATAGGTATGTCGCCTGGAACAAGTTTAATTCTCTTTTGAGTTTTGTTTTCAGTAGCCTTTTATGAGTGTAATATATATAAGTAGTATGGTAGTGTAATATGTACGAAAAATATTGTGTAAGCAGTATTATTCTTAAAATGTTTTGCTGGGCATAAACACCAAGTAAAGGCATTTTTTTTCTTAAAATAAACTTATTACAGGATCTCCAGACTCATTTCATACGTTTACAAGGATTACTGGACGTCGATAACATACGGTGTTTTTCCAACCCATCGGCACCTGGTGATTACATAACTTTCATTTGGGTAAACATGAATGACATTGAGCTCTTACCAGTGAGGCAGGGTTACGGGATAGAGCCGCCTTCATTATTGTGCTCATGATGGAACTCTCTGTTCGCACCAGGGCACAAAATAATCAAAATTCAGATATCTCGTAAGTTCGTGTGTGTTGACAACGCGCGGTTCGTTCGGTCACTGATAGTGATGGTCTTTCAAAAACCGGTTATAATATTAAATATAATTTTACAATCGTAAGCATTACGATAAGCTATAATATTACCCACTGATACATGAATTACAATGACAATGAATTAAAGTTGCGGGCGCAAATAGAATTCTTGGTCTAACATAATATATCGTATAGGAAGCAAAATCTTATTTTTATCATTTTATTCGATACCATCGTGAATCGATCGATTGTTTTAAATATCATGTGGTGTGTATTCATTGGCCGCGTTGCGGGCAATTTTTTTCAGCCACTGATATCTGTCAATCGGGTCATACTGTCATAGTCAGTGTGGTCAATTTCATTGATTCAATCTCTAAGAAATGTTTGTTGTTGACTCTACAAAATAATTAATTTGTCTAAATAAAGTAGGTTCGGTAAGCAGGGGTTCAGAATAACTAACAATTAGATCGAGTTTAACAACGCCATCATGGACAATTCAAGCAGTGATGCTCTGACAGAGGCAGAAAGGTTAAGAGGTAAAAATAGATTGTGTTTCTAAGCATTTTGTAAGTGGCCTATTTATACATCTTTCATCCCTATATTTTTACTTTTTTAACTTTCTACAGAGGAAGAATTGGCTCGTGAATTAGATCATAGCGACTCCAACGATGAAGAGAATCAGGACATTTCTTTGGAGATTGAAGAGAAACTTCTAAAGGATGAACCTGAATGTAAGTTTCATTGGTATATATTCCTGTGTAGTTAGCTTGAACTAAAGTATTAAAACTATGCATTGGACACAATTTATTAACAACTATACTCTACTAGTCTATCTTTCTTTTCTAGTTTGTTTTTATTTTTATCAAATCTCGGCCGCTCCCCCAACTACACAGATCGCAATTGTTTTAGTGCCGGTGTGTATACTAGTCAGAGATATTATTATGTTAAAAGATTTTGTGTTCCTAATTTTTGTTTTGATCCAAAGAATATTTGAGTTGTGTTGATTAGTTTAATAACTGTTTCTTTTTTATAATTTCAATTACTTTTTTGGACAAGTATTTTTACTACCTACTGATTGCATGGTCAAAGTACCTAACAACTTATTATATGAGATTACTTAATTATTTTCAGATACAACATTGGTAAATTATGGTGAACTGAATGCACCTGCCAACACCAAGAGTGATGTAGTGGACATTTATTCAGATAATTCACAAAACGTAGAAACGGTACACAGAGCTGATGAACTGGGTAATATTTACACAGAAAATGCTGATGTTATAAGCTCTCAGCCTGACACACTAACTGATATCAATGATCAGTATGATTCATACATCAATGATTATACTTTTACCAATACTGAAAATCCTGATCAAAGTATAGAAAACAATGAATTTTTACTTGGTGATGTGAATGACAAGGTTGATAATAATATGGTTTCTAACGAAAGTGAATATCTCCACACAGAGAACATTTTGAGTAATATTGACACTTCACAAATGACAGAAGAAATGCTCATGAATGAGAGAGAAAGAGAAAAGAAAAGTAAAAAGGAATTAGAGGAGGAAGAAAGAGAAAAAATGCAGTAAGTATCATTTTTACACTTTGTATAAGCCCTAATACAATAGGGTAGGAAACTAATGATACAAATATTAAGTGATTGAAAACAATGTGATTGGGATATAACTTCCCAAGTCAGTTGACTAGACAGTAATACAGGTCACCTTTTAATCCCAAAGCCGTGTAAACAGAGTTTTTCCCAATTAGAATCTAAAAAGAGGTGTTCTTTTGCAGAGTATTAGTATCAAACTTCACAGAAGAGCAGCTTAATAGATATGAGATGTATCGGAGAGCGGCATTCCCAAAGGCTGCAGTGAAAAGATTGATGCAGACAATAACCGGGTGCTCTGTGGGCCAAAATGTTGTCATTGCCATGTCTGGTATTGCCAAGGTTTTTGTTGGTGAAGTTGTTGAAGAAGGTAACTAATTATTAAAAGCAAGTTACTCATTCAATTAGTAATTTTCGTAGTACACATTGACAAAACAACTGAGGAGGTGAATATCAAAACGCAACATAATCATTTTTCTTAACTCAAGAGTTTTTATCTCGAATATCGTTTATTATGTTGTTGTGTTGTTTCACACCATCCTGGATAAGAAAAGTTAAACAAAACTGCGTAAATCCCTTATTAAAGTGTTTTGAAAAAACGATTTTAATTTTCAAAATCGCATATAATATCCAATCATAATTTGAAGAAATGTTCCAGGACTCACAAGCATTTTATTGATTTCTAACAAATTGTAAAAAGTGGATATGTTGTGGTTTTGATATTCACCTCCTCAACTGTCAAACTCATGTGTAACAAACATTGGGTGTTGTTTTTTCTGTTTGAATTTACACAATGGAGTCATATTTCAAACATTATCATCCTTATTCAATGTGGTTCATTTTTATTTATATATTAGTACATAGGTATATGTAGATATAATCACAACATACTTATTTTTTAATTAATTTTGCAGCATTAGAAGTCTTGGACAAATCAGGGGAAGCGGGACCTTTGCAACCAAAGCACCTGCGTGAAGCCCTGCGTCGATTGCGCGCTCGGGGGGCAGTCCCGTCTAGAAAAGCCCACAAAAGCTTATTTAGGCTATAGACTTTTGTATGTAGTAATATTATTAATGTTTATTTATGTTCCTTATGGGCTCAGCTGGGTAGTTAATAAATGTCAAAAATAACTGATCAACATATTCATTAGCATTACTGATTTCTTGAATATATTTTTTATCAATGTGTGAAATGTAACTAGCAAATTGAAGTACATGTGTAAATTTTATTTAGATGTGGGTCTATATAGTGTCAATAGTAAAATACGGTTATTTACGTACGGTAATACGCATTACGACGTGAAATTAATCACGGATAAGCATTCGAAAGTAAGCTTATCTTTGTATTAATTTTAATGAATTCAGTCATTGGAAAAATACTTTTTTGGTAAGTATATATATTAAGTTGAATTATGACGTACAGCTTGGCAAAAAAGAGCAGAAATTAAATATGGCAACAATTTCTATGAAAATTTCTATGGCGTTCGTTTCCATTTCTGGTATTGAAGACTTTTGACAAGCTGTATGTTATGTTGATCAGTTTTTTTTACATCCAGATTTAACCTCAGGCGGAGGTTTTATATTTCTAAGACGATTGACGGAATTGATATTTATAGGATGTAGTTATGTAAAAAAAATCTGTTTTGGAAAGCAATATACAAAAAAAAAAATCATTACATTATTTTTAATTTCCTCCACACCCACATAAATTAAACACGTGTATTTTAAAATGTTAATTTATTGCCATGATAAACTGTTATCATAATATTAAAACATAATGTACAACAGTAACTAAGGAATATTTCATTTTTTATGGAAATAAATCAGTCTTGTTACGATGATGGCCGAATATTACTAGACTGGGACATAAATGTGGAAAACAGTAAGATACGTAAACATAAGCAATAATAACGGTCTAAAATAAAAACACAGCGGCTAACAATATAAATAAAATAAAAACACAATTCCTTAAGAAAAGTAACCTTGATTGGCACTATGAATTTAGTCAAGTTTAATCAAGATCATGTCGCCTTTTAAAATGTCTTATCACAGTTCATTGTGCTGCATTCAATATTATTTAAGTGCATATTTAATTTGTACTCGTAATGGTCGCATTTGCTTCTATTTTATTCACGTATGTAAATATACTTACAAAATAATGCAAATATAAATGTTTTGAACGAGTATAAAATTACGTACTTCATAAGATATTTGTCGAATGCCGACACAATTATTATTTTTATAAGCTTTGGAATCTGGAAGGCCACAGTGCAACAACTGCATTAAAAACACGACTATAGAAAACGAAACCGTTAACTACTATATAAAATTATGCTAGCTATTAAAGGCACGTTTAGTAATTACATAATATGTAGTAAAATGGTAACATTTAGTGAATACATTTTAATGTTGTCAATAATTCTCGTTACCCAGTCGATTGATGGTACAATTAATATAATTAATGGTATGTATTTATAAAAAACATAATTTGTGTCACGTTAATCATCAACGAAATGCATAATACACAACATCATTCAAGTACAAAGCGTACCAGTCGTCTTTTACTTCATAACTTAATGTTAACCACGCGGATTATAGTCAACACACTGAATACAGACTAGATAGTGTTTACACGACGAGCCGCTTGCAGCCACACTCTATGCAGAACTTGGCCGTGTGTACGGGGAAGCGGTTGCCGCACTCGTGGCAGAAGCGCGACAGTCTGTGCCCGCCCCCCGCCGCCGCCGCCGCGGCCGCCGGCACGGAGCTCTCGGAGCCGCTGGAGCTGAGAGAACCTCGCGCTCGACGCGTCGTGCCCGTGTGCGACGCGCGAGAGCTTGTGCGCTTCTCTGTAATAGTATTTTGTGAATAAGTAAAAGATAGAGTTATATGATGATTGATATTGGTTACGATTTCATCATTTCCCTGCCCTTATCCCACATAGTTGAGATTTGCAAAGAAAAATGGAAATAGTGTTATAGTGATATAACCGTCTAATCAAGTTTTCAATTCGCACAAAGTTTTGTAACGAAATCTCCCTCGATCAACTTGCTGTACTGTGATAACGTGGTCGCTGATAATTGATCTTTAAAAATAAGAGAATATTACCCTCACGATTTCCTTTGCCGTGATCGTTATTTCTTCCAAATGCAGGGTTGTTATCGTGCGCCTTGGCACCTTCGTGCTCGGCCGATCGTTCCATGGCGAGGAACTCGTCGCTGGACACTGAGCGCAGGCCGCCGTCCCTGTGACTGTCGCTGGAGTCGGACCCCGCCGGGATGCGGTCAAGATCCATACCGTTCAATTCTTTCGAATTGCATACCGACAGTTTCGAAGGCGATATCCTGTTCAGGCTGAAAGCAAATGCCAGTAAGATTGCATGTCTCTTAATTAAAGTACATTGTTAAAGATTAGTCTACGTCCACCACCAACTAGTTACCTGACTAACCTGCTATAAGCCGAGTCGTTGCTGCTTTTTCCGTTCGGGGTGTACCCGTTGTGATCGTCGCTTAGAATCTTGTTCTTCTTTTCGGACTTGGCCCGGAAGTCCCGCCTTGCAGTGCCGTTGCCATTCACAACAGTTGCGTTGTACGTGGCGATTTCCTTATGTGGCTGGCTTTCGCTCTCATAAAATCTGCCGAAGTCTTTTAGAGACTTCATTATGTCCTGTTCGAGCTGATCAGCGTTGTGACGGGATTTTATACTTTCACTTTTCGCAGAATTTTTCTTCTGTATAGTGTCAAGGAGGGAGGTGGAGCGCTTCGCAGAGGATGGGAACAGGGAGTCACCGGCAATACTGTTACTGCTAAAATTAAGAGACATGGACTTGTTAAACGGAATGGACCCGTTGCTACTACTGTGCACAATTTTGGGCGTAGAGCAAATACTGTTCTGCTCCGATGTCCTATTGTCATCGACTAGTTCGGATTGCTTAATGATTCTAGTGGTTGAGCTACAAATTCTAGTTTTTTGTTTGATATCGTCGTCGAAGTTAGTCATAAATTCTTCGAGATCGAAATCTTCGCACAAAGAATCGTCATCTCTAATAGATGTTTTAGATGCTATGCTTTGTTCAAGTGATGACATAATTTTATCGTACTGTGTAGTCAGGTCATCCATTGTCGGAGCCGCAGAGGTTTTGTCTTTAGTGTTATTGTTAGTTGCATTATCAAGAGTTTTATTTACCGCGTTGACAGTTTCGACGTTATTATTTTTAACATTAGCGAAAGAGTCGAACTTAGCTGGAAGATTTTCTGTTGTTAATAGAGACTCCATGCTACTTATTATGTCAGGGTTATTTCGAATTGTGTTCACGTTTATCGGGAGATTGTCGTTTTCATTTATCAACCTCGGGTCAATGTAGTTGCTATCGGTCATAGACAAATTGTCTTGAACTAAAATAGTATCGAGATTAACAAACTCTTTTTTATCGTCGTTCTGTTTTGCTTTTTCCATTTTTGTCGGTTGTTTTATTGTAGTTCTTTGGAAACTATGCGACATTGAGGTTGATATTTTAGGAATTTTGTCCCTGGGTTTTGGAGTACTGTACGTAGAGTTATTATAGCTGGAGAAAGATCGATTCATGAGACCGTGACGGTTAAAACTACTCGATAACGAGCTAATATTTTCTTTACTGGATTTTGTGAATGTGGTGTTTAGGCTTTGACTTGAGCTTTTATTGTTTCTGTTTATTCTGAATGAACTGCATCTAGCCCCGAAAGGTGTACTTGTGTTGTTATCATTATTTGTGCTACCAAAAGATTTCATTCTGTGCAACGTTGGTATTTTTTTATATGTTCTGTTAATGGAATCTTTCATAGTTTTTGAATTGTCTTGCCGGTTATTGGTTAGGAGGTTTTTGTCTTTATTAGGACGTAGGATGGGAAGGGTTCTGTTATGGTCTTTTGTGGAGTTGAATTTCTGTGGAATGTTCGTTTCTGATGACATGAGCTCCTTCATCTGCCTAGCAGCTGATAAGAAAGGATCATAACTATCCTCTACCCTGTAAAACAAATATGACAAACAAGCTGTTAGATTTTTTTCTAACATGCAAACCTTACGAACTACGTATTAAGTTACGTATGGGATGGACTTAAAATGAAAGGATAGGAATAAAGTAGTCTGACCTTTTTTTTTCTATACGGGGTAATTTGAGAGGAGGAGCATCCGCTGTTACTGATTGATTGTCACTATTGCCGTCACCGCTTCCTTTCAGACTAGCTTTGTGCTCACTCTCGTTTCGATTGTCCATCATTGTGATTGTATTATTACATTTGTAGGTTCTTTGATATTGTTTCTTTTTTGAGGCAAATTTCCTTTCAATTTTATGGTCATTTATAGCAGGTAGTTTGAACTCGGATGATCCAGATTTCACCGACTCTGTGTCGAACATTTTGGAGGGTTTACAATTTTCCGTCTGATACACAGTTATATGTTCCATGTCGCGAACATTTAGCGTCAGATTTATCTGTTCATTTTTGTTCTTTAATTGTGTCTCAGTTTCTGAAGTATCTAACAAAAGTTTTAAGTTTTCTTTCAATTCTGCTAAATTATCTGAAAATGCAGGTTTAGGTGCGGTAGCCACTTGAATTTGGTTCGATTGTAAAGTTTCTATAGATGTGGTAGCTGGTGTATGTAAATCAATACAAATATCATCTGGATTTTGTTTATCACTATCACTGTAATCCTCACACATCATTTGATCAGTTAAAGTCATAAACTCTTCTAAATCGGCTGGGTTTTCAGTGAATTTTGTATAAGTTTCTCCGCTACCGTGGCGCATGCTCTCAGAATTTTCTGTCTTATCGTTGTAATCACTTTTGAGTTCTATTATGTCATTATCACTGATATCTTCAACATTTATATCGTCGTTTTGAATATTTTCTATCGAGTCCATTGGGTCTTCAGTTTCATCAATGTTAATATCACTTAAGTCTTGTATCTCAACATCATCGAATATTTCAGCAGAGAGATCGTTTTCAATAACATCGATGTTCGATTTAATAAAAGTGTCCGCTTTTTCAATGACTGCGATTTCCATAATATTTATATCATTATTTTCTTCGCTGTGGAACAATTCGACGTCATCAGAGCCTAAATGGTCACTTGTACTTTCAGTAGCTAAAGAATTAACAAAACCACTAATTGGTGAGTATTTAATCTCTAATTCAATTTTTGTTTCAGCTGAATTATTATTTTTCATTGAAGGGTTTTTATAAAGTAACTCGATGTTATCATTACTGGTATGTTCAGTACTCTCATTATTTGATAAAGTTTTCAAGCCTGATGTTTTAATATGCTCCTTTTTATTTTTAGACATTTGGTATATTGTGCACGGTATCGATGGGCACATAAATGAATTGTCGACGACATTTTTTGCTTCATCAAGACTGTCTAGACTAATAGTACTTTCTTTAAGTTTATTAGGGTCTTTTTTAACGTTGACTTTTTCGATTCTTTGTATAGATTTCTTTTTGTATTTCGGACTCTGCATTACTTCTTTGCCTGTCTCTATTGGCTTTTCCTCTTTCTCGCTTCTAGCAGTTTTAATTACTTTTTTCGGTACAGGTATCATACTTCTTTCTGATTTACGAATCTGTTTGGGTTGTGGCGGAACGGCAATTTTTATCTCATCTGCTCTTTTTTGTGCCTTTTCACTGTGTTTTTGAACAATATTTTCAAGAGTTTTCAACTTCTGTTCCTTTTTAAGTGACAAATTATTTTTTACTTTTCTTGGCGGTGCTTCTTTTGTGGTACTTTTTCTATCTTTACGGTCAGTACTTTGTGGGGCTTGGGATGTGGAAGGCTTCGGGGATTTTCTAAAAGGGAGAGGAAGGATTTTTTTGAGTAAACGTTCTACTTTGTTAATGGTGACCAAAACAAGGAGACAGGAACGACTCAACGACAATGTGGTCGCAAACGCGGTATTAAAAAAATCTGAGAAAAAAAATATTTATCCTTCCTCTCCCCTTATTTAGTGTGATGGGAGTACCCAAACGTATGCGATACATACCTGGTGCTGCTGAGGTCCCGTGCAAGTCGAGCCTGTCGCGCACGGACGTGCGAGTCTCCAGAGTTGTTGGTTCTCGCGCCTGCCTGTCTGATCACTGGCACGTGCGGAGTTGTTTCCTCGTGGAAGTCATTGCTCGAGACTGATTCTGGGATGCAACAATATTGTTCAAGTACCTACCGAACGCCAAGTCACTTACATTAATTTAGCTACACTTACCCGATGCCCTTGTGCGTCCGCGGCGGTAGTCACCATTCTCAACTCGCGGCGGGGAGCCGCGTGATTCCACCGACGCCGAGCGACTATTCGAGGACTTGTCCCGAGTTTGTGACGATCTAAAAAAATTAAAAATCCTTTTCATCCCAAAGCCATATAACTTAGATACGTTTTGTTTCGTCTGAACATCCAAAACTGTGTATTTCTTTTTGTTCCAAGTGTTTGACAACGATAAAAAAACACCCTTTCTGGTATCCTGCTATTGCGTTACCAACGTAACATGCTTGTCTATTAGACCTGTTCAGCTGTATATAATAAATGAAAGTACTGATCAGGTTCTCCTCCAGCAAGACTACCTATCAATATTGGTACAAGAAAGAGTGCCTTGTAGTTTTTCTTTAACCCTTAATCAGACAAGATTTGGATATTTTCTGATGGATTTTGGACTCTAATGACATTTGTTATTCTACTTACCGACACATAAACCCGGATTATGATTATCATAAAATCTAGCTTTTAAGTACAATGTGTTTACTGTTTAAATAGGTATGTGGCCTGTAGTGTTACATACCTTATGTCATTATTCTGTGATAACGTCTCTGAAATCTACAGATAATTCCAGTGAAGACATTCAATAAGGTTCAAAGTATGTGTTGGCCAAGTGGCAATATACTAGCCGTTGTTTGATTAAGGGTTAACATATCATTCATACCGTCTCCCCCTAGTGAGCGGCGCCCGGTACTGCGTGCGCGCATTCAGCCGCTGCTTGGCGTCGGCGACAGCGCCGGCAGCGGCGGCGGCGGGCGCGGGCGGCAGTATCTTGGCCTTGTCGCCGCACCACTCCACGTGGCGCTCGAACGCGCGAGGGCCAAACGCGCGGCCGCAGTGAGGGCAACGCTCCAGGTCCGCTGTCGGCTGAACCACGGACAGTATTAGCGTCATAAGTTGCGATACAGGGCTAATATGGGTAGAATGGTCAACCTAACTAAGTAGCCAATAAAGTGGTATATCAGTTTTGATTGGCACTTCCTGTGTCACTAAAACATCAGTAAGGAAGAGTTGTTATACTGTGAAAGTAAAAACCTTAATGTCTAATGGCATTCATAACATGACTGATAATCTTAGTAAGGTAGACCAGATTCTTGGCCGACTGTACGTTAGAGAGACTGCGGAACCAGTCAAAAGATAATGCAGCGCAAATGTTAACACAGTTTAAAGTGTTGTGTTTCTGTTAACAACGTACCCATTAAAAATATACTAGAATGTGAAGTGGGTATCTTTCAACTAAAATGCATGTAATAAAAATAAAGATGTCACAAGTGATCTACTAAATCTCAGCCGTGACTACTGCAACTTCCGCGTATATTCTTAGCATGTTATTGATTTCGTTTGAAAACATAATGCTTAGTAAACCGTAGGCGTTTTGTTAAATCGCCTGATCATGATGGCACGAATGTGTTTTTAGACAAATTTGTTTTTTGGGGGTTAACTAGGGGATGAATTTCTAAAAATACGTGTCTACATTAAAAGGAACCATTTTGTACAATTTCAACTTTCCAGGTCCAATATTAGAGCTGGACGGGACTTTAAATTTTTATGAATGTTGCTTGCGAGTGAATAACTTAGTATTATTGAAAGCATCTTAATTTTTTTTCTCAAGTAACATTTAACATCTTGATTGGTGCCTTGCGAGAATTATTATTACTTAAGCCAGAATAACATCTTCGTAAAACTTGTTCAAATTCGCACGGTCACTTAAAAAAGGTAAACAAAAAACATCTTGATAGGTGTTTACCCTCCAACGGATTAGTAGAATCGTTCGTTTGTCTTGACGTGGTGTAATGTTTACGTGGCCCTTGAGTTTGCATGAAGTACATAATATATGCCTGCAGTTTATAATTCTTATGATACGGTACCTGTTGCTTTTGCCATATTTTGACACATTTGGTTCATTCAACGTGATTGTAAACTAAGCCAGTTTGGCTATTGTAACTAGGCCAGTTCCAAAAGATTCCGTAGACGTCTATTGGCTTTACACAGGGACCTTGGTTGTACTGGGATTTGAATTAATTTCCCTAGTTAAGCTTTTAACCGCCAACATCTTATAAATCAGACACATTGTACAAGTGATTTTGAAGTATGAATTTTATCAGAGCAGAATTAAAAATCCTGAAACGAAATAAATTTTCCGGCGGCCAAAAGGTTAAGATTGAGAGAACAGCTGGTCGTTTTGTACCATAATTTATTATTTCGCATGAGGATTATCTGTGTGAGTAAATTGTAAACGGTACTATCAGCTAGCTGAACGATGTGGGCAGGACGGGGTAGGGAAGTTAAAAAAATAATATGAATACCACACGAGAGAATGTCTAGACAAGGTTAATGAAGTGTTTTTTTTCACGCATCAAGCCACTGGAACGGCTTAAGTTTCTTTTCAGCTTTTGTCCGGATCAAATGTGATTCCGTTACGGCGTGTAGACGTCGGCGTCTACCGGGAAATTAACACCTACAGTAAATATTGTATATGTACTGTCGGTGTAAAGTCGTGAAAATTAGAGAGGTTGATTCGTTATACATTCTGTTTTTTTCGCACACTGACTATTCTTTGCTAATTTATTTATATAGCTCCTTGTTGAAAATGACAAGAACAATAAATATTCAACAATAAATATTCTATGCCAATTTATATTACATTAACGTTTTCTTACAAGGTATGTACATATTATATTCACAGCATGAAATAATATTCACTTAATATTTATAATTAATATTTTTGTACGCTATGTTTCTTATAAGAAATTTCCAATGGTGACAATAAGATTCGACGATTTGAGGGGAAGCACTTCGGAGTAACCAATCGCGTGTACGGAACGCCCTAATTAGTACGCTAGTTATTAAAGATATTGTTGACTTCAGGCTTCAGTTATCATTTATAAGGTTTCGCTTCTCACTACGGCTTATGAAAAAGGACAGACATTTTAACATAACAAATTTGTATTCACAAATTCACTTGTGCTTGTAGTAGGTAGATAGGCATACATTATTATGTAATGCTAAACTATCCAATTATAACTAGTGCCTTTCTATAACCAATGGTCAATGCAATGTCTCTGTGAGTTAAACCACAACACCACTGCGTTCGCCAAACTGCCTGCCAAGCGAAGCGATTATTGGCATTTCCCCCCAAATGATCATGGAAATCATTGGGGGGTGTTAATTTAATTTTCTTAAATGGTGGATAGATAGCTGGAGTTTCTATTAGATAACGCGGGATTTAAATCTAGTCGTTGAGTAAGATAAGATACGGCTTACATACTGTCTGATTTGAAAATTAATCAACATTGTTCTGCAAATACTGATGTGCTGATGTTCCCTTATTTCAAGTTTCTGACGCTTTTACCGCATAACTAAAATAGGACACAGGCTGTAATCCCCTCTGGGAAACAGGCGTGACGTATGTGTATATAGAGGTATATTGTTTTTTAATAATTTAAAGTGTAAATGTGTAGTTTTAGTGTGTATGTAAACATAGTTTTATTAGCTAGTAAACGTTAGGTTAATCATTTTTTACCATAGGGGAATACATAACGCTCGCCTCATAATGTAGGCAGGAATGTATTTTTAAACAAATTAGACTTTTGGCGGATAGATTCAACCTATAAAATAATTGAGGTAATATACTTCTACATTTTTCTCTACATACAAACTAAGATCCTAATGTATGTCCTTAGGGGTTGAATTTCCAAAAATCTTTAAAAAAAATCTAAGTCGTACGCGTCCGTAATCATAAAAGCAACCATTTCGCACAATTTCAACTTACCATGTCCAATAAACAATTAGAGCTGGACGTGATAGGAACTTTTCATTTAGTAAACGTTAAGTTAATCATGTTTTACCATAGGGGACTTTCTTATGCGGTACACCTATCGCCGCTGAAAGTTGGTCTATTTTCACTGGTCTATGCAAAAATGTTTTCTTGTGCATGTTTCGCTAATGGAAATACAATAAAAACACTGTGTAAACGCATAAATAATGTAGAGATAGGTACAGAAACCAACATACCTTTTGTATAGCTCTCTTGACCGACGGTTTTGTCTTGGGCAGTGTCTTGGCAGTGTTGGGCGGGCTCTTCTCTAGGAAGGGGCTATTTTCTGGAAGACCGAAGTTCTTTGGCAAAAACTGTTCCAAGTCCGTACCTGGAATTACATAAACAAACCGGTCGATATTTTTCTTCAATCAGCGGCTAGACGTTAGAAAATAATACAAATATAGATTAACATTCACGGATAGTGTTGAGTGCAATGGTATTATTTTAACGTACACTCGCGAGCAATGATCAGTTTACAACTGCTACCATAAAAAAGTGATGCCATTACGTTGCTCGCAAGTACAGTTGGATAGCTTGCAAACGATATCGGATACAGACAAGCGCGAATATCAGCAAACGTATCAAATTAACATCACGTCAAAAATACTGACCTTTACTTTTTGTTTTCGGATATCTCATTATGATACGCGGACTGTTCTTTTCTTTCTTTTTTTATGCAAAAGTTATTTAAAGATAATTCCATCGTGTGAAATGTTTAGTTCTCATGCAGAAGATATTCAAATATTAGTTTAACGTTGTAGCTATGTTTGTTGTAATGATTTGAAGATGGATTACGAATACGAATATTGGGTACCTAGGTAGGTATGTAACGTGCTTGTTAGGAACTCCAAAATTGGTGTAAAGCGAAGTCAAAGTGAAGATTACGTGAAAGGCTTGCACGTAAAGTGCAAAATCGCGTGATAACTACTTGAATGAAGTTGATACTTGACATGTGTATTTTTTATGGTTAGCATGACCTAAGCTTGGCCTGTTATACACTTTAAATCCGCCTTTGTAATTAAAAAATGCTATGATTTTCCAACGTAGCGCAGTTTTTTATGACACTTCCCGTGTAACTAACACATCATTATGGTAGAGTTTTCAATCTATAATGTCCTCATTCTCATTTTTAGAATACAGACTTTAGAATCAGGACAATAGTGAATGTAGTGGTTATAGGATGAAGACATTGTCTGCCGAAGGAGACAAAAGTTTCAACCTTAGGGTGGTAGGCCAGATTCTTGACCGACTGTACGAGTACAAATGTAAATATCTACTGCATGTAAAAGAACCCCGAGCAATGGTCTTAGAAACGTTATTGGGCTCGTCAATATGAATAACTTTTACTATGGCGACAATGCGGGGAAACGCAAAATATTTTTATCATCCCCATATAAAATAGACAAATTTTTGCCTCGGGATGACATTTTGTATGGGGATTGATTTTTTTTTAAATTTCTTCATATTGACGAGCCCAACAACGTTTCTAGGACCATTGCTAGGCTAGGTTACACTGTGTATTATGAACTTTCGTTGTTCGATGTCAATAAGTAAAAGTTTTAGTATTCAAATTCTACGTGTTTAACCAAACACAGGGGCTCTGTTGCATCGCTAGTTACAGGTGAGCTAAGAGGCTGCATTGCACGTATGTAAAACAGAAACACAAACAAATATCACTTGGCCTCGGAGGTTCTAACATGTGTGTATAGTGGTCTAATGTAACGCAATTACGACTTGACTCTCCATCGTCATGCATTAAAATAATGCGGAATTGTAACTATATTTCCTGGCTTTATTTTCATATTTTTTTAGTGCTGCTACCCTACACCCACAACCAACTAGTCGGTGTATCATCACGTCAAGGGTATGGGTCTATGCATATCGAAATTAGCAGTGGCGTGCACACCATAAAGCAAAAAAGACACTACCTTAGTATGTTAGCTACCCGACCTAATAATAGAGGTATTGCTAGATTTTATTTTTGTTGCACTCACGAAATAGGCTAACGAAGCTCGTAACATCCTGTGTTTTGTGGATGAGTAGATACCTTTATTTCGTAAAGACAAGTTACCTATACATAAGTGTCAATCCTAGGGGACTACTAACTTGTTGTAAAAGCCAGTGCACGCCACTGGACATTAGGTTGTATTATAGGATCATTTAATGGAGAGCTATACTGCATTATATTCGACTTTGTCTAGTTTTAGAGTCATTCCACATTACGCAAGAGAAAGTGAAGTAAGCTTTGAATTGCAACAATTGGGAACGTGTCATTGTTTATAATTTAAAGACTAGATTGAGCTTACTTTTGTTATTTTACTAGACGTTTCGATACAATTTATGTGTGTTGTAAAAACAAGCGTCATTGTTTGTTTTGTTGTGGGACCTCCACCAAAATACTTCGCACCAAAGTAATTCGAAGTATGTTCTAATTATTCGCAATTTTTTCGGTGCTGTCCAGTTGCTGTATACTCAGTGTTTTGGGAATATTACACGATCAACTTAATAACCTTATGTATCTACATGATTGTGTGATGTTTTTCTTTTGTCATGTTTCGTGTTAGATACACGAATCATTAAAGAGGCCGCATTTAAAGCCAAAGCGATGTGTGTCGTAATAAGTCGCCTTCTAAATAACATGCACACGGCAAGGTTCAGGTCTCAGTTTGCCTACCGCGTAGGATGTATTTAGTAAGTCATTCATAAGTAACAAAAATATTTGAAGATTTGTACTGTACTGGCAGGAAGTTTTACGACTTCTATTTACCGAGAATTGGTTTGATTCATGTGAGGCTATCTACGTTAGGAAATATAAGGCCTGTGCCTATTCAGATTACAAATTTTGGTTATCTGACGCGTATTGTCGTAGTCACTAGAAACTACGTTACTTCGACGTAAAATTTTACAATCTAGAGTATCTACAAAAGATTTGTAAAAAGCCATCAGGGAGCTTCTTGGAGCGGTGCTGTATAGAATAACTAACATAGCTTTTACAATTGTGTCTATTTAATTCAGCCCTAATTTAACCATATTCTCAGCGTAACTTGATGTATTAAAATATAATTGTAGGGAACTAACTTACTTACTCTATATTAGACTATGACGATTTTTGTATAACTTTCTATTTAATGACATTTACCTTAAAAAATGTACTAATCATCATCAGCCCATACTTGTCCACTGCCGGACATGTATGTGTCCACAAAAAATGTACTAATGCTGTACAAAAACTAAATCTTCGAATTATAAAATTCAAATATCTATCGACATGCAGTGGACGTCATGTGGCTGATGAGGATGAAACACTTTTGGATGTGAACTAACTAGAACATAGTATGTCAAGCTTTTATTGATCTATTAAGACTTTTTGAACAAATTACCTACTTGTTCAAATTAATCAACGACTACGTACTTATAATATTAGTTATTATTAACTGCGTAAGAGGCGACAGAGCCCGATCGCATCGATTCTCTGCCTGCCTCAATCGTATCTAGACTGGGTGTACTGTATTGACTACTTTATAAATAAACTGTCAACCACCCAATACACTAGCCTTTACCCGTGTGGAATGAATAAAAGGTAATTAAGCATTGCAAACAAGTACCAAGCCACCATTTAGGGGCATGCGATCTTGTAGTGTTGATCGGTCAGCGTAGATACATTACACACTAAACACGCGCCTACACATGTGCATAACATAACGCATCAGTTAACAGTTAGACCGCACGACACACGAGTGATGATTTATAGACAAGTGATGAAAAGTGAAATGTTAGTTTAGACCCCTATAATAAGAGTTAATCTCACAGACACAGAGTATGATTCGCCCACTCACCGTTACTAACGACCCCGGCGTTTGATGGCAGCCCTTTACCGTAACAACAATGATTAATCATTAAAACATATAAAAAAAAACAAACATGCTTATAATGGAACAAAATAATATGTCGTTTTTATGAAGTAGGGATGACGACTACACAGCTAAATAACAACGAACTAGGCGTATAACTCACCAATACACGAAACATTATTGGCAATATAACATAAAACTTAAATGAAAATTTAACTACCTCCTTACTGTTGGACCACCCAGTGAAAACCCCATAAAATTTAATTTAATTTTACAAGCGACCCAAGCAACAGTAACTAAAAGCCACGCTCCATATTGCTGTTATTTATAACAATTGCATAGCTATCTGCATAGCGTTGTAACACTTTAAAGATAGGTTCAGCGTAGGCATAATGGATGGCCGTTTCCAGTGTCGATGCAAAACGACAGACTTGAATTAGTGAAATGTAGATCACGCACCTTCCCGCCTCTGACGAGATGAGTCGAACGTCTTTCGCTTCTTGGAGAGCATCTTCTCACAAATCTTGACATGTTTGTCGAGTGATTGCGGCACAAAGGTGCGGCCGCAGACGAGACAGGGTGTGAGGTGGACGGGCCCACTTGGTTCCGGTGCGACCGGGGCCACGGGGTTTGTGGGCACGGGCGGGGAGGGGGGCGGTCCGACCCGTGCTGGAGGCGGGGTCCGCGCTACCGGCCGGTACGACGCGCTGCCGGCTGGTGACGTAGCACCGGCACGCTCAGGCGACGGACTGCGGGATGGTTTGTTTGACTGTTGTTTTTTGCCTGTAATAGAAGATATTGTTACAGAAAATGCATGTGCTGTTGGATATTGGTGTTGGTTTGTCGTTTTAGATTCTGGTAGTAGGAGGATATTAATCCCACTAATATTAGAAATGGGTTAATTTGTTTAGATACTTCGATGGAGGTTTAGTACTCTTTCACGTAAAAATACTGAACGGATTTCAATTAAGCTTTACAATAAAATAGAAACATTTTATCCCAAATTTCCCACGGGAACGGAATAAACTGCGGGTAAAGAGATATGAGAGTATAGTTGCATAACTGGCTGCACCTGTTAATTCATGATTTCTAAACTAGAGACTCGAGTGTTATTACGCTAAAAATATAAACAGACATCTTTATTTTCTTAAAACGTGCAGTCAAGATGTGACATTTCGTGTATTTTTATGAATTTTTCAAGTGGTTAAACTTCACTTGTGTAAATTACACAGACAAACAGGCGTGTCACCAAGCCGCCGAGCATCACGCGAGGGCAAACCTGGTCTAACCTTCATTATTGATTAAGCAAATTCATACACACCAGTTGGGTCACGCAAACTAAGTTACGTCTCGCGTTTTTAACATTCTAATTAGTGCCAGTCTGGTATATATATAACCTACGATTAATATCAGTGGCGTGCACACCATATAGGCAAAAAGACACTGCCTACCTTAGTATTTTGGCTACCCGACCTAATAATAGAGTTATTGCTAAATCTTTTTTGTTGTACTCACGACATACGCTAACGAAGGTGCTGTGTATTGTGGGTGAGTAGATAGGTAGGTACCTACCTATATTTCGTAAAGACTAGTTACCTATACATGTGTCAATCCTTGGGCATTACTGCCTACCTTGTCGTAAAAGCCAGTGCACGCCACTGATTAATATAATATTTTGTAATATAGGTACGTTTAAATATACGACCTAAGCCGTCTAATACAAAGACTTCCAACATAGGTACATACATAGTGTGTGTATCATCTCGCAATGCCCAATAGGGAGTGGGCAGAACCTCAGGATTACAAGGCTACACTTAGCATAACAAGGAGTTCAGAATGTCAATATGGGCCTTTAGTTACAAGTTGCTAGCTCATAGCCTGAATAAGCCTCAATCTCCAGGATCCACAGTCGGGTCTTACGGAAATGCCAGGAGGAAAGGCAGCTATTTACGTCCGAGTTCAGCATGTAACTCATTTATGAACTCGGTAAAAAATCCATTTCCATCAAAGAGCATCACAAAAAATCCTAATATTAATCTGATAAATTTGCTAATTATATTCCAGTCCAAGGGGGCAATGGTGTCTTGCCACAAACCTACAGACTGACATTCCGTCAGATATGGACTCCGCGTGTGCAAAAAAATACAAATGACAATCGTTCATAATTAGTAACAATTGCGAGTTCTGAGTGACTACTTCCTCTCATTTGCAGTTACTAAACTAAGACCGGACCTTGGGTTGTGTATGTGTGTTGCCGAGAATGTTGGGACATTAATTTGATTTAACTTATAAAACGTCCTGGTATTGTTATTGAATGGAGTTATCATTATTTATTCCATTAAAAGTACGAAAGGGCTTTGAACTTTCCATGTATTAACAAAAGTGTACCAGACAATATCACACACGCAGATCAGTATTGTCAAATTAGGTGGTTCTTTTAGGATTTTGACACCAAACCGGTTTCTTGCTTGGATATCAAGCTAGCCAATGTGTAAAAGTATCCTAACAATTTGTTCTTACAAGGCCCACTTGATAATTATGAGGTAAGAGTCATCCAAGGCTTAAATATGTCTCTTCCTAAAAATAAATACATTGATTGGCTGGGTGCCGCTGAAGATCCTGGCTTTAAACTGAGGAACCAATTATACGTACCTCTATCAATTTTATCGCCAATCAATTTTACTGTCATGATTTCGTTGTTGCTTCGAGAAACCGAGGCTGTGTGATCTGTAGTCTAGATATTAATTCGACATTCAAACGCCTCTCGAGTATTATACATATATCGCATTGGTATTTACTAACCTATAGTAATTACAACTTATACAAATTAACAATATTTTTATTAGTTTTCAATTTAGCAATTAGCTTAAAAATTGTTAACATTTAAGTAGGTAAATACTTGAATTCGGTGATCGTGGAATTTCAATAATAGTAAAAAAAATAAACAGGTTTACAGAATACACGTATTTTTACCTTTTTAGCCTTTTGATATGAATAAATAACAAAATTTATGTCCTTCGTAAATCAGTCTGTAGTAGTACATAGTACACTTGTCGTATTATTGTACTAATTTAAATCGTTCAAAAATGTGTTTTGTCTGTACTGAATAATGGAGTCACACAGTCACTAAAATTAATGCTCACTTGTACCTAAATCACGTGTTTATAGAAACTCGAGTGTCGCGCGCCTGCATTTGGCTTGCGCAGGCGCATCTTGAAACGTTTCAAGTGCGCGCATGACTGCAATGCTGATCGAGGTTGGTGTAGGTTAACACGGTTAAAAAGATAATGCATCTTCTTGTGCACTGTTCTGGCCAGTAAACGGTAGCGAAAACGTGGAATGCGCACTGATTGAGTTGTGATCTGGATTTAACTTTGGAATGCGAGAGAATCAATCTAGATCAAGAAACGTAGAGGCTAGGAGTTTAGGGCGCGGTCTGAATCTAGGTCCTTCCTGAATGGAACCGTTAGTTGTTTTGTTATTTGAATGGTTAGTTAGTATGAAGTATACTTACACCTAAATGTGTACTAACTGACTTAGATGGACAATTCGGTAGATACAGTGTGTATAAACACAAAATAAAGGTTTGGAGAAATCTTTTTTTTTCTTTCGAGTAATGATATGTTCTAATAGAGTAAAATCTCGTTGTGACTAGACAGTAGAAAATAATAAATAACAGGTCACTGAACTATGCTAGATAATCATAAGGGAAAACTGACGTATTAGTTATTTAGACATAAAATTTATTTTTTGATATTATCAGATCGTTCCTTACCTTGAATACGTATGCCCATAGAATTTTAATGCACTTACTACAGGATGTAAACCACAAAACGATTGCAGTATCGCTACCATCGAACAATATCGTTTATACGTGTGTACCTACTAACACTTGTTTTAAAAGAGGAAATCCTTGACTTGTTCATAAAGTTCATTATAAAACATAACGAAGCAACGACGTTGGAAAACACGTTTTTATACTAGACTGCCATATGTGCCCATATAGATAACGTATTATGTAAGTAATAAATTTAAAACTAGCAAAGAATAAATGGTTTTTCTTACGTCAAAATACCTTTAATGTCATAGGAAATTGACACTTTGCTGGCAAACTAGAGTACATAACAGCTAATAAATACATACATAAAAAAATATCTATTCATAAGCTTTCACTAAATGTTCTACAACGCCAATGTCCTAAAAACTTGTCGTAATCTACTATTTTCCATTAGAAATCATAATTAGTATGAACCTAAATTGACATTAGTAGTCCTATGTATTACACATAACCGCCATCTGAGAGACCCAAAGCTTATCTAATTACGTTGTCAAACTGATTTGCGTACAGAGGAAGTATAATTATTACGATTAGGTAAGCTTATATATGTTTTCTTTCGGAAATGACAGCAAAAAAAAAAACAAAACTGGGGTTCAATAGAGCCTGAGTTACATTCTAAGCCATCACGGACGTCAATCAGCAAGTATAAACAAATAAAAACATTGCTACATCACATATGTTTACATGAAGTTACAAAGTGGCATGTTAACAAGACAAAGAGCTCCTTTCATGCAAAATAATTCTGTTTTAACAACGCAATCGCCATACTTTCCCTTCTCCTGATTTGAATCGCGAGTCTGTTCACACCAATTCACTTGCACATTGACATACCATCTGCTAGTATGACATTATTTTAAGATTAGCGCACACATGAACCCTGTCCTGGGTCCTAACACATTGGTGCAAGTGGCTGCAATTATTATTGTTTACTGTTGGATTAAATACTTGGGCAGATGAATGAACTTTATCATTGTAGCATTGCTGACAGAGTTTGCTTTATCAAGGTTCAAGAAAGACGCAGACAGTGGATATAGCACAGATGACAAGTCATTAACCGCAATGGAGTTGAATTTGGATAGGGTGTGTTTTCTTATCAATGATAATTTAAAAAAAGGAAATAAGTTTTCTTATAGTCTGCTGTTCCGATAAACATGCGATGACAAATGAGCGGTCATCTTTAATTGGTGCCTGGAGCAGAACCTGACGCCGATGGTATCGGAAGCACAGTGCCTATTATAATGGAATTTCGCAAAGAAGCCGCCGTTAACGACACGTGATCCAACCAAAAATGATATGGAAATTGAACGCTTCTCCGAACTCTTGCAAACCTGCTGACGAGTGACCGCCGGCTGTGTACGACAAAAGGTCACGACACCGAACCTTTCCTTCCTATACAATTTTTGCAGTTATGATTTGATACCATATTGGCTTCTGCTTGTGTTAGATCTGTTATATTTACTATGTGTTTACGAATAAATGTTGAACTGGACCTTTCGTTAACTTAATTTACCTGGGTTAATGCACCTAGGTGAATCAAGTAAACTAATAGTAAATTGTAAACATCTATCCTTGATTTACTTACTAATTGAAAGTCTGTATTAAATTTAACTAAACTTTTCGTCGGTTGTGTTTTGCGTTAAATATTTTCAATGACTTAATGCACTCAGATGAATTAAGAGAACAAAGTGTCCTAATAATAGTATACATAATATACCTAGCTGAATTAAGACTACGAATAGTACATTTAATTCATCTGGGTGTATTAACCTAGACGAAATAAGTTAACGACGGGAAACTGAAAATTAGTTTTGTTTAGCATCAAGAAAATGTCAAAAAGACTTGAGTTCAACAATGTGTAACTTGGGTGTGTTAGGGTAACTCCAGTTCGTTACTACCTGTACATTACCTCTAGCGTTCGAAGCCAGAAATTGCCGGAGGCACGCTATCCTGCAGTTCTTGGCGGTAGTAAGTAGTGCTAATTTCAAAATTATTGTCTTTTATCCTGGCAATTGGAGTTAACGTACACGAATATTTATTCAACTACTTAGATTTACAAAAAAATATTTGCAAATTGAAAGAGACAATGTTCAAGGTATAATAAACTGATATTTATGTACTTCTATATGTTGTTCTCATGTCCAGGTTTATAACTGGGATCTAGATTAATTAATTGCAAGGTCAATGAAACAGATAGCACATAGCGCAATAACCCATTCCGCCTTTCCTGACATACATTGAAATAAATGACGACGGCATCATTAAACAATTTAGGAAAATACCTACTTATCTAGCCCACAACGCCATGTTTTGGTAATGTCTACGACCTTGCTTCAGAAATTGGAAAATATAGAATAAGAAAATAAAACATGTAGAAATATCAATTTCATTGATAGCTAATACTTGAAACATGATAAATTAGTTATCTATCAAGGTGGAGGTGAATAGGCACGTAAAGTGATTACAGAACAAATACTACTTGCATGTAGTAAAATATGTGTCGATAAACAAGCCATGACTAACTCCTATGAAATATCGGGAGTTGGGAAAGAATTTAATTCAATGCAATATTTCATGGAGTTTTTTATCTCCTATCAAGTGTTTACCACTGATATTTAGATAGCTTGTCATAAAACTTTCAAAATACATTTTTTAATCACAAGTTAAAACCGTTCGAAATGAAATTATTTAGATAATTAATTGTGATTCATGTATGATACAGGTTTATGCTACTTGTTATATGACTAACTACATAGATAGCCATCAAGAACAGAAAGAGAAGGGTGAAAAAGAAGTGAATAAGATATAACATGAAACAGTGCGCCAGTGGGCAAATGCAGGAAGAAAACAATTTTGGCATTACGACCACACGATGCTAACATTTTTGTCACGACTACAGAGGTACTGCAAAGATAAGCAAAACCTTGTTGTGGGAAAACTCCACATGACCACTATATTTCCGCCAAAATGATGTAACACAAACCTGACGGTCCGCCGTTGCGGGATTGGACAAATACCTACTGTAGGTACTTTAGTAAAAAAAACTGGGCATTCGGTTTCCTTTGCAAAACGTGTTTCCATTCTGAACTGAGTACTTGAGGTCTATCTGTGAGGTTAATTTAATACTGATTTCGATGAAATCAACATTGAAGGGTGTTAAAGGAAAGTTACAAACAAGATGCTCTACATTATACTATATTAGACGTGCCTACTTAATATACAGACACACAGCTTCACACAAATCAAAAGCTATAAATATGTACGACTAAACAGAGGCTCGTTTTAGTGATATTTATAATGCAATAAGTAGAAACTATTTGGAGTTGTGTATATTTCTTAATGGATACAATTCAGTTATTTGAATAAAAGCATGTTTGATCGATAAGAAATCCTACAGTTGGTTGTCAGTTGAGGGTGTTCTATGCGTTGAATGATAGCTCGTGACAATCAGTGCTTGGCACCAGGCGAGGGTTCGTATATTCAAAGAAAAGACAAGTTTGTTTCCTTCCGGATCAACACAGAATGCAAAAAGTAATAATTTAATTATATAACTGCTGTACCATTGTTAATAATATTTTCTGCATTCTAATTAAGTTTTATAGAAAACTAGTTGACCGTTAAACGTTGTTTTGCCAATATACATAATTAATAGTTTTATCTGCTATTATGAGTATATGCACGTATTACCTACAGAGTGTTTTGCTGGGGGTTCTTTTACACGCAGTATTTATACCTAAATAAACCTTCCTCTAAAATCAGTATCTACTTAAAAAGTCTACGCGTCAAAATTCGTTATGCAGTTTTAAAAATCAAGCATACATAGCGACACAAGCGGGAGGAGACTTTGTTTTATACTATGTATTGATATTATGCGATAGTAAACCATTGTTACCTACATTCGCCTACATTACATTATTAGGTATACCTAAAGAAAGATTATAATAATTCATTTATTCATATTCAATCTCTAATCGATTTAAATGGGAATACAAACTTTATCCATGGTATAGGTAAAAACAATGAATAACCGTGGGAAATGTATTATTCCAAGAAATAATAAGTAATACACATGTATTAATCCTCTTTATATTATAAGTAATATATCACCCGTTGCTGGATTGATAAAATGTTAAAACATTTCAACTAGTTAGTAGATGTATATCAACAAACAGTTTGTCCATATTTATTTAGCGTACATTTGACTAGATTTTGAGACCTTCCCTAGATGTGAACTAATGCTGATCTAACTTTATGAACCCATGGTATGTTTTCGACAAATATATAATATGTGTACATATACCAACGCGTACATCGAGTAAACATAAGGAAAAACTTAAGGTACGTGAAGGCTGATGATGAAAAATTAATGAGACCTATTCTTGGATATACAATTATTTCAAAAGAATTATAGAACACAAATAGTCACTCAATGGCATAGGAGCAGAGGAAAATAGTTGTATGCTATTAATATTCCACCAAGTTCTTTTGACAGGATGGACGGCAGCGGAAATGGATCTAAAAAAAATACCATTTGTGTGACCGCGAACTTCACCAAAAACACACTAATGTATACAAAAAAAACTTCAAAAATATTTCATTCGTCAGCCAAGCTTTCTTTTGTTTATGGCTTGATAAAACTTTTATTTGTCTAAATCGCTGTATTGTCTGTACAGTAGCCATGTTAAATTTCAGTAAAAGAAATTTAAGTCTTTGTAACGAACGATGCCAGGTGAAATTGAAACACACGGCAACTCTAGAAAATATTGTTACGCAATTATTTTTATCCAAATAGGACATCAGCGATGAAAGCGTATCCACCCGATATTACAACTTAATTCAACGTTGAGATTCGCGTGAAGGAACCAATAGAGCACAAAATTACTTCTACATAGACTTGTGGCCGAATGATTTACAGGCAGAGATAATATTCGATAGAAAAAATGTGGCATCTATGATCAATGGATATGATACATAATAATTACACGTGACAATTTATTCATCACAAGCCAATACTGATTGTAGTGGGACCGCAGCTATTCAGCGATCACAATGATTGATCTTGCAATACAATACGATAATGTAAATTCGGTGACTCAACAAGTTTCTCCACATCTGCATTGTAGTCATATCCATATTATGAATAAATAGTGGACAAGAGAATAGCCGAGATTCACAGAAAGTGTTCCGACATTGCCGTCAAACGTGGGAATAACAGATACTTACATGTATCGTAACAGTAATAATAAATGTTTAGCTCTTTTTGCTCTTACGTAAATAAGGTCATATCATTATCAATCTAGGTACCAACATACGTAGTGTCGGAAACTTCGCAACTCGTTTATTATTCACATTGCAACTTTTTTTGCTGCCTCATTGCTGCTCGAGACCGGACTCACGAAAGAATTTGTTTATTTTTTTTTTCATTTTGAGAGATGTCAGAAACTCCTTTCCAAGGAGGGCGCAACATTAACGTGTGCTTTTTAATTTTTGGCCGAGAGAGATCCCTAAACTTGATTGGTGACCACTTTATTTGACGGAACAACTCTATCCAGGGCTAATGAAACAGATGTAATATCTCTTTAGTTACAAACGTCACGTCGATATACAGAGATAAGACGGTTTCGTATTTCAACCATTATTTTGTAAGGCAGTATTAGATGTCTAGTGAAAGCAATTTGAATCGTATTTCATGAGGGAACTAGAAGTTAAATAAGTATCTAGTATAGATTGACTTACTCCTCTAATTGCACGCCAAATTAAAATGTTTGGTAAGTTAAGTGTTACATGTTTATGGTAGGAAGTCAATGTGTTAAGACAATTTTTTTTTATGACAGTGGAGCCGAAGATCGCGAGAATTTGTAACAGTTGGATGACCTTTTCACAGCAGTGGGTCAATATACGTGTTACACTAGTAAAAAGAAAATTAAATTGTGTACCTGATTCGAGTTGATTTTCACTGATAATTATTTCCAAAAAGCATATACAGTACCTGTTACTCGGCATACAAAATCCCAATCAAGGTTACCTACAGTAATTTTCGGCAAATATATTCATTACTATTCATGGCTCATTTCAAAAACCAACATTTATTCAAGTGGCATAGCGTAGCGAGTTTAAAAGGCACGCTTTTTAGAAATTGTACATGTACATTTTTGTCTCAGAATGTTTGAAGGTGTTGCAAAGAACCTGTACTCTTATACAAAAGTTCATAGCATGTGGTGGGCGTTGATAATGCTTGCCTATTAACAATCCAAATGACGTTTACATTTGACTTTTAACCCTCATTCGAACGATATCCATTAGCATACAGGCGGGTGGATAATTTATGCAGATCTGTACTCACATGACTTGCACGACTAGATAGCTATATATTTAGATATCACTGGTTCACATATACTATTTTAACTTAGCACGTAATTGAATTGTTAAGAAAAAATTTTATCTAACAACAAGGCAAATGTCACTTGAGTTGTTAGGTACTTGGGTTTGAGTAATCTCCCTAACATCTAACCACTCCATAGCTTCGAGTACGCAGAAAACACAGGTAGAGACTGAATGATAAATAAAACACTTGAAAAGTAAAACACAATAACTAACAATACAGGCATAGCCCCTAGTGTGAACCCATCGCAATCCCGAAACTAAGCTGAACTCACACTTGCTCCTAAAAGTATCAATTTCAATTGTAAATGCTATTTGATAAGAAATTTGTGAGAAACTATGGATATGTAAAACATTAACTTGCTAAGAAAAATCTCTCTCCTAGATGAATAACGATACGCAACACTGGCTTCTCGATGTTACCAACACAATAGCCCAAACTGTTCTACCAAACAGTTAATAAAAGTAACAGTAAGATTACTATTATAAACGATTTCATTTTATCACTGATTTTGAAAACGCTGCATCACCTTTCTTTCTCCTTAATCTCAGACCACACAGCATTGTTAATTGAAAATCAGAACAATGCGAATTAAATCATTTGCTTAGCACTGAATTTGCACTTGACTGCGCAAATGAATAAGTGAAACATGCGCCTGCGACGAATCCGGCGCGGATCCGTGCTTAACGACAACTGTACGTGAGACCTATAGAATTACTCCTTATCAACTATGTATTGTAGGTACTTTACTTTCCGAGCTCGACATTCGTGCTAAACTACGACTTGTGTACCGACTTTACGTTTGTATTGTTGTAGTTTTCAGTAGCTGTTACATTTGCAGATATTTTTACTTTACACTAGTGAACGATTCGCGGTTTCACTCGTATTGCATTATATTTTGAAATAATAATAATGCGTATCTGCATTATTATTTCAAAATAATAATGCGTATGCGCATTATTATTTCAAAATATTTAAAAAAACCATCACGAAATCGATTTCGATATTTGTTGTATTCTGTGCTGATTGTAATAAGATTTTTTTTATGATCACGTGATTAGAAATACATGCAAGAATAAAGAAAAACCAGTACAGTATGATTACATGTTGTTTAAAAAAAAAATACGTGCACATGATCGATTAATTAGCATCGACATAATATTTTTCAGGATAAATGCTATTATTAAACCGGCCAATGTAATGAATGATGAGGCTGGCCATCATTAATGGTTTCATAATCACAATTCACATGTACATACTTCATGCTCGGTGCAGCTTACGACATGGCACGGATAAAAATAATCGCTCAAATAAATTGATACTTCAAAGAGAAAGATGTACTGTCGACCCCAAAAGTTAAAACGAGAGCAGATGTTCCTTAGACACAGAGGGAGTCACACAAAACGTGTAAAGAAAAATGCCAGTTGCGAATCAAGCAGCTGCTGTCAACGGCAACAGAATTGCGTGAAGAAATGTCTCAATGTCTCGGACAAATCGACCTTAACAAATCATACAATGATATTTGTACCATCGCTACCCAATATCTGTTGCCAACAGCATTCAAGCTAAGCCAATAAGACCATAATGAATATTAAACTAAATACCTTTATTCAAGAATCAATGAATTCAGCTATCATTAAACTGCTATGATACGTATGTTAAGCATTTAAAAACACTGCGATATGATGCGATTTTCAATTCAACAATTTCTAGTTGCCGTTGATAAAACCTGTTTCTAATTTTGTGAAATAATCACGACTCTACGATCGTATTAGTAAGATAAAACGTTCGTCTTGTCTCTACCTACGCTTACACATAAAAGGCGGAAAACAAATATTTACCTTTCTTAGGCGTGAATATAGACTTGAGCTTTGATAGGGTTCTTTTCTTCATTTTGCTATCGCACACTGATGTAATAACTCCACACGAGGTACAGCGCCACACACTATTTCACATTAGACAGAAATACACTCGGCACTACGTCCTCAAGTTTTTCAGGCTGCCGCTTTTTGCTCCTTTTGCCGGTCTTATTTCCGTGCTACGAAAATAGGAACGATACACTTGCGCCGCGGCCGGCGCAGACTCCTCACTCACACGCACAACAACTAATACGAGCCGCTTGATGAGCCATAAAAACAGAAGCTATTAAGTTCTTCACGAAAAAAAAACTATAAATAAATTGAAATCGGTCAATAGACGTCTACACTAGTGACACGTCTTAACAATAACACTGCCGATTGGACTAAAAAACCGCTGATATCTCAACACCTTGTCTTATCACAAAGTAAACAAAACTTCGTCAAAGATAATGTAAAAGCGAAAATTTAAAATTCACTTCGCAGATAGGTCTGCTTTAGTTATACGCACGAGTTCGCGCCAAAGCACAGCGTGTATAACTGGTCAAATATTTATCTAAGCGATGTGTCAACACAACAATCTCTAGGCGTGAGAGGTTAACATCGCCAAAGGACAGCGGCGGCGGCGTCAAACACGCTGATTACACAATTCACCCCGTTGTTGTCCGTTAACGAGCAATAACTTAGCTCTGGAACGAGAACGTGAAGTAATGGGCAGGCGGTGCCCATCCAAAAGCGGCTATTCTTGGTGGTGTACCTCGCGCGACTGAGCCCAACTGGCGGCGCGAGCGCAGCCCCGCTTCACGCAACAATAATAGAGAGCCGACCGGCAGCAGCCGCCCGTAGCTGACAGCGGGACAGCTGATGAGCACTCTTCCGCCGTCAAACAACCCTTGTTTCCGTAAGAAACTAATCAATCCGTGAAATATCACGTCACCTAATAAAAGATGCCTTTTGAACTGGCACGGTGACAACGCCGGAGACACCATATCCGTCGGAGTTTTTAGAAACGGTATTTAACGGAACGGCACTTTAGGGAGGGATTGACATCGAGAGCGACTGGATGGGCCGCATAAATCACCAAGTGAGAGAAGAATAATAACACCACCCGTGCAAGAAAAGGAAAGAGATAAAAAAAGGTGCGCTCATTTTTTTTGTGCAATGAAATTCTATAGGAAATATGTGGACTGTGGATCCTTTTGAAATGCTTAAGCATTTTACCCGCAATCGGGAATGCGTTATCTATTTTGTGCCATCTGTAGTCATCATTGATGTGTAGATTTCTATTCTATTTCAACGTAAACCTACTTTTGACAAGTTAGTAGGTAGGTATTACTTTTGGATAGAAGTAGCTAATTAGCATGATAAGTAATCTCTCACAGTCTCAAGGAAAGTAAACAAAGCGTTTGGTGATGCACGTCCGTTGTGACATGATGCCACCGGCTCCACGACCCCAGCGACTATGAAGTGGCTCTTTCGAAACAATACCAATGCACAACAGTGATGGCACGTCCGACCAGTCGCGGTGAGCATTGTAAAGGATTCTATTTCTAAACAACAAACATAGTAGAGACTCACCGTAACATTTTTAAATCATAATAAAGTGGCCGATACAAAAAAAGCCGAATGTACAACAGTTCATTTCAAAACTTTTTGGACAAGTCGGTAGGACTTTTTCTGACGCCGATGAATAAGTAACCAACAAAAAAACATAGTATGATTCACTTACACGGGTTCGCAACTTTCAAACATTATATTCTTTCTGATATTGGTCCTTAACAAAATGGCATTAATGCTGAATAAAATCGTGTCTTTCGGTTTAAAAGTATTAAGAAACAAAACATTACAGGTATTAAAAGAAAAACAAATACAATACATAATCAATCCGGCTTAGCGTCGACGAATTGAAGGTATTGTTTTCCAATCGGAAAAAATAACAAGTATATAGATACCGTTAATTAAAATCATAATTAACATGAAATACACATACGAGTTCATCTGCGAGGGAGCATCGAGGCAATGGCGCATGACCGAGCCGAACGCCTGCGCCGGCGCTTCCAGTCTGATGAGCAGGCCCGTACGTGTACGGTCGGCCCAGAAAGCGGTGTATCAGTTTTGATGATACTTACTGTGTCACTAAAACATCAATAAGATAGGGAACGAAAAACACACTATTCATCCCCATACAAAATGTCGTCTATATCAAGGCTGCAGTGGCGAAGCTGGAAATAAGCCGATGCCTTCCTAATTATTATTATGCACTACCTGTTATTAATCAAAGTAACAAGGTAACTACATAGGTACCTAAACATCCGGATGCGGCGTATTTTGGTAGGTAGATTTTTTGCCTTCCAAAAAATGTGTAGCTTCGCCACTGCTAGGCAATATAGTATTTTTTCATTTTTCAGCATTTTCACCACAGTAAAAGTTGTTCATTTTGACGGGCACAACAAAGTTTCTAAGACCATTGCACGGGTTTCATTTACACGTAGTATTGTGACAAGTAAAAAAAAAACACATGTCTTTCAACCCTAGTGTGGTAGAATAGATTCTTGGTCGACTGTACATCTATACGGGATACGAGAGAAATGGGAGGTGGAGAGAAGCAGGGGCTGACGAACTTAGCCGGAAGACAAGATATCTGAACATCATGGCTACTACGTTGTAGGTCATCCTGACCGCGATTGCGCAGTATTCATTACACCACAAGAGGAATTTTCCAGCAATGCACACTGATCAAATTTGGGTTCTGGTTTACTTTACCTGGGCGTTGTCGTGTGGACGTTCTTTTAAGTTATTTTGTCTTTCCGGGGAACAACAAGAATCTATGACTTTTTACAATGTGTTATTTTTATTGACAGTAACGCAACTACATAATCTAAAGGCAATAGAAGTCGGGATAGCCGGACGAATACATAGTTAGTTACAGACATAATCAAGCTAAAAGTCACTTGGGACGTCACGTCTATATGCAAAATCTGCCCCATCTGTGACGTGGTGGATTTGAGTAGATGAGGTAACACCTTTGTTTTTAGTAAAGCGTACCTAAAGCAGACTTTATATCTTTCATATTGTCGAAATTATATGTTCCAAACATTTATCCCGCATTTCTCCAAATTTAACGTAGAATATTTTATACGAATACGTATTATTTCATAACAGTAGGATCGTAACTGAACTTACCAAACAATCGACAGAGATATTTATTGTGGCTGGCCATAAAAACAATGACATCTTTGCAATGTTACCTCATGACGGCTTCCAGTGCCTCTAGCTACCGACTTGTTTTGGTCAGGTCTAGTTTTTGTCAATCGTCTACTCAATCTTCAGCTTGAACGTTCGAGACTATTGGGCAATTGTCCTGTTTGTTTGGACACAATCAATCACCACGTGAACTGCTACTCAGCTCACATATTGGTCAGCAATCTAAGTTCAGGTCCACAATTGACTTATTATATTGTAAGTGAATGTGTATGCATTTTACCTGTACAGTCCACTACAGGTAGTATTTGTTTAACAAATTTTAGAAAGCCTCTGCCTTCTCCCATTTTTAAATTTTAAACTTTACTACCGGCGAATCAAAATCTGTGACGCATAATATTGCGACAGCGACATGGGGAGCGGTTAATGAATTAGAATAGTTAAACGAAAATAAGACTTTCTTTGCTTGACCTCTAAAAAAATCTCCTACCTACATACATGCAACACTTACATGCCATAAAGTTTTTACGTATCTGGGTTGTTTTTATGGTAGGTAATTATAATCAAATGTTGCCACCTTATCCAAGGTTAACCAGAAGAAAATGCTAAGCAGCAACTCACTCGCCTTTGCACATTTTTTAGAGCGTCTGTGGTTCAGTTGGTTAGGATACATGACTTGCAATCGAGAGATCGCAGGTTCGACCCCGGCTACTGGACGTATACCAATGGAACTATTTTACAGAGGCGTGCGTACGTGACGCAATGCTCGCACGGTGAAGGCCAACATCGTGATGAAACCCGCACACCACAAGGTGTGTGAACCCTATAACGGCGATGGACTCATCCCCCGTCACGTTGGAATAAATACGCTCGGTGAAACGTGGACATTTGCTCAGGAAGTGCTTCTGCCTACCCCGCTTTGGGTTTAAAAGACGTGAAGTGTGTGTTGTAAAATTTTAATGTCATGAAGTATCAAAATAGAAACAAATATGTTTGATTGCAGTAAAATTGGAT
>SJJU01004312.1:0-12172 GCA_012932125.1 Conopomorpha cramerella | reverse complement strand
ATCATCATCATCAGCCACATAACGTCCACTGCTGGACGAGGTCCTCCCCCAATGAGATCCGTCATTTGGGGTGAAATGCCAGTAATCGCCACGCTTGGCAGGCGGGTTGGCGATCGCAGTGGTGTTGTGGTTTAACTCACAGAGAGCGCTGCTGCCCGTTCTCTGGAGAGCTCCCTCGGTCGCCTCTTACGACCCCCATGACGGGAAAAGTTGGGCTGGGGTGGTGACACATGTTTTCTATTCGCCGTCAACACACGGCTTATATGAACTTAGCACAATTACTTTTATTGCTAAAGTAGGCAAGATCCCTATAATGATAAAATTTCTATCATCACCGGTATCAACTTGACTGTAAAGGTAAATGATTAAGTTATAGGTATAATTAAGTGGCTGGAATCTCAGTTTTCTTTAAATAGACGCAGACTAAGGTTAAGCTGCAGTCATTTTATAAAATGTCTTGTTCCGTTACTCCCACGCTCATATCGTTGTAAACTTTATATATAGAAACTGAGAATGAAACCGACACGCAACACATTATACATTAGTAACTACGCAACTAAAGGAAGCCTATTAAAATTAGCATAGTATAACTTTAATTCTTAATATTATAGACAATTTTATCGCCATACCTCTTGCGGCGGCACATCATAGGTTCGCGTCCGGAGATCCACTCGGGCGTAGGTGTCAATGCAGGGGAGGATGAAGAAAATACCTGATAAAATAGTATCCAAATATAGATATCTACGACTCTTGTAAAATTAATAATGCAAACGCATTTTACTGTTAAATAAAATGTACGAGTAATGTCGCTTCAGTGCGGGTCAGAGAAAATAAGTGTTCCTAAAGCCATAATCCTCATATTTTAATAACTGCATGAAATCGAATTATGACAATGCTAACTATTTTTTATAGTGCATAAATAGTGCTAAATAGTGTCATAGGTCAGATAAATATGGCTCATATAGTTTCGAAGTTATATATATAGTTTATTGAGTCATAATCTCTGAAACACTAGGCCTAGAATAGGTTAAGGTTACAAAAAAAAAGTGCTCACGTTAGGCCGATTTTCAGAAATAATCGTTTATTGGTTCCGGAGGTTGTCTAATGAAGATTATGGCTTGAGGTTTTGAAAACATCAAATATAACCGTAATGTCTGCAGCTATTCGGTTGAAACTTGGGTCAAAAATAGTGCTGAAACACCCCCGAAGCATAATAATATCGATCCGATTTATAAAGCCTAAGTACCGAAATATGTAAAAGACATTTTCTCATAGATTTTAGTCCAGGTATTTTCAATTGATTTTATAAAGGTTTAAAATTTATTACGAAATGTACATAAGTATACATATGACAGTAACAATACATTTTTTAGATCCGTCCATATGTACATATGTAAGAAAAAGTTTTAAATTCACATGAAAGTCATTATAAGTTATCCGACTACACTTTTTCCTTGTCGCATAATAAAAGCTTTACGGTAATGATGTTTTAATAAGACACGCCAAGGAAATATCAAATATTGACAGGGTAAGATAGACATCGGAGTATATTGAAGTTATACATTGCCTAACATTTGAAGACGTGAGAGGACGAAGGTAACATTGTTTTAAGGTTTGTAGTAATTATATCTATAGATATTAATTTACGTAAAAAATAACAACTCCACAAAAAAGCGACATATTCACCTTCATCCACTCAAGTTTTAATTTGATATTAGGTAACAACAAGGCGGTAAGTGTCATCAAAAAGGAGTTTCTGCGTTGTTGGATCAACGTTTATCTAAAGTGTATGTCATATTTATTGTTTACCCTTAAGTAAAATAAAGAAACTTAATGTTAGGTATTTCAAAGATGTCTATAGTACTGGCGTACTAGATAGGGTACCCCATACAAGAAGTTGGTTCCTACGTAAGTGAGAGCATGCTCTCGTCTTTCATGAGTTAACTTGTATATCAAGACGCCACGCGTGTCACGGGCCATGTAATGTCTAATTTGTTCATCCGCTGGACTCTCAATATCGGTTAATTTGTGTACTTTATAAAGGTAGTAATAGTGTTTTAAAATCAACAATGTGTAATAAGACCTCGAAAGTTGCCATTAAAAGTTGAAAAAGAAGAAAGAACTATTTTGTTACATGGAAGGGCTTGTCCAAGTCGAAACCCGAAAACTGGATGAAATGTTCTTTTTTACAAAAAAGTGTTCTCTTTTTACATGACTTTAGGTAGAGTTAAAAGATCAGAACGGAATACTCCCGTGTACAACATACAGCAATTTCTTGGGCGATTGAAAATTCATGGTACATACCTGGTCCTTTTGCCCCGCCTGAGAGTAGCCGCCCGAGCCTGAAGATGACAGCTCGCTCGTACTCTTGAACCACCTACGAAGGATATCGACTGTTAATTTTAACAAGGTAATCGATATTTTTTTCCATTATAATTTTTGCAGCTTTATTACTTTGTACGTTCAACTGAAAATTGAATAGGTATGTACCTACAAACAGTTAATGATCTTCACGTTCGCGTTTTTTTATCATGATGAACAAGCGTTTGACCATCATCCTGCCTGCCGTTAAGCAGCGATGTGGTCTACGATGGAGCACACTTGTTCATTAGGTACCTATTTACCCGCGACTTGAAGACCTTCAGTCTGTACGCAGGATACACAGACTCCGGCAAGTATGGAGTATGACTCCTGGTATGGATGACGTTTTGCTGTTCTCCTGGTTGTCCTATTGTAAAAACGCGATGGGGGTATTAGGTTATGCAATTCCGTAGCACACTCTCCGAAATGCACCCGATAGATGACAGATAGGCTCGCAACTTTGCGGCGATGCACCTTCAAAATGATGCCCAGCTTCTTCTCGTCAAAGTTGAAGTTGGACGTTAGCGTCGTGCCTAAAAGCTCCAGCCGATTGGCTATAGGCAGGGGTACATCCTGGAAAGTGGGAGCCAGATTGAATGGGCTCCTTTTTGCTGAGAAATGCGCATTGAACCTACCGTAAAATATTATACATATTTTATGTACATATTATACCAGCTGGACCGGTAAACAATTTTTTGCCAATGTACAATACTATTACATTTTTTTAAATAAAAAAAACACGAAGTACATGTCCTTTCTTAGGTTCTAAACTATTTGTATACCAAATTTCAGCATGGGCTGAGATGTTCAGAGCCCAATGTGTATGTTTGTGTAGATGTTAAAACGCAAGGAATCTCTACAAAATAAAAACATTAAAGATGTGTCCATCGGTGACTTAGAGTTTCAATGTTCAATTGCTACACATCGGGAAATAATTGTATGGGTATCGTCCTGCTGTTTTTTTTTTAAAAGATGGGTATCATCTGCTAAATATTATAACGCAATATGTACGGTCAGCCAAGAAAGTGGTCTACCAGTTTCGGTGACACTTTCCTGTGTCGTTAAAAGATCAGTAAGGTGGAGTTATTGTGACAAGTGAGTATGAAACTTAATGTCTAGTGACATTCATATTAGTTTCAAGCTTGGGGTGGTAGAGCATATTCGTGGCAGACTGTACATTCCCACTAGGAGGTCATTACACATTTTATTTGCAATAGCATCACTGTGAGCATTTGCGACGAGAATCATAAAGTAGGAAGTGGGATTTGATACAAACGCTTGGAGTAGAGCCGCGCTCACACATTTTTTTCATGAATACATCAATACATGAATACATCTAAGTAAATTGTTTTCTTACCTATCAACATGTCGATTTGGTCAGACGATAGTTTCGTTTATTTCGTAACCTACTTAAATATATATAGGGGCAAAGGAATAAATAATTATCCCGGCATGTCTTATTTTAGACAAAGTCACTTGACTACAAACTAGAATACTTTGTAGGTACTATTTGTGCCAGAGATATGAGACTAACATACATTTATTAAAAGCAGCCATAGATACCTACATAAAACACCCAGACGCACACTACATGAATAAAGCATTATGTCGGGTGAGGGAATCGAACTAGCGACCCTGCCGGTAGTCGTGAGCATCAGACAAGTGGACTTTCTGTCTTTCTTTTTCTAACCAATATGTCAATCAATATGTATGAAAGTTCAATGTACTTCTGAATCTAAACTGTCATTTTGTTAGTAAAAATGACAGGTTGGACAATTTGGACAAACATTTTTACTAGAACTTTGTGACGGGAAGCGATGAGATGCAAATGGCGTTCTTTATTTCTCATTTTCAAAATTAATTTTTGGCTGCAATTATTGCGTTAATGTGGTGGATTTAGTGTAATAATGTGCTGGTGATGAAAAATAATGTAGTGAGAGTGAGAAGTAAAGGAGAGGACTCCTATTTGATCAATTTGTTATTCCCGTATAATGTTCCACGCGGCATTGAAATGTGATGGTCCACCCTCACATTTTAATGTGTTTTTGACACGACTTTGACTATTGACGACTTACTATGACTATACTATAACTATAATATACTGAACACGAAGAGAACTACATTGTTTGTGGCAGAATTGTCGGCTTTAAAGCTGAACATAAAAGCCAAGAAAAAAGAAAAAAAAATATACATTTTTACTACCAAAATGACAGTTTGGATCCAGAAAATTCTTTAAAGTACAGAACATAATAATCTCGTGCTCTGTTCTTCATGTTGATGTCTCGTTTTATTGTATACGTCAGTTTTTAATCACAATTAGTTTTTTGTTCTGAGCCGGAATTATTTATTAGAACAAAACGTGCTTAATTCTATTACTAAATTGGGTTAATTGGAATCATTTATATAACAGAATGTACATCCGATATATCAGTGAGTATCGGATACAAGTATACAGTTAACACAATAATATTTCTGAAATCAGAACCCGGTCAGACAATAGAAATCCCCTGAGGTGCTTACTAATTGGTCGCTTTGAAACTGCAGCTGTACCTGGTAATGAATGGAAACCAACTCTAGAACCCGAGATATTCATACAATGTGCATGGATTGTATGGACTCTATTGACTCTCGGACCATTCATAGATATGGATGACAAAGTGGATTTTGGTGTCTGAGCTGCTCCTACCGCAATATGATCAGTCACCTAAATATATTGTTCGATAAGCTTGTGTTCTGGACGGTTCTTTCCGAAAAATAATAATTGTTAATATTTATTGTTGAAAAGAAAAACTAGTAATGAAAAGAAAAAGTGTGATCTGTTAACATAATATGTTAAGTTAATATAATGAATGTGCAATATTACATTTAACTTTATATTGGCGTACTATTACGCAAGCTCAAAATATTGTAACACCCTTTCAGGGTTCATGTTTGATGCCTAATTGTTACCTCATATATTTAAGACCCTATATGTGTGTAATATATGAATAAATAAATAATATTCTATCTTAATTATCTTTATTGTAAAAAAAATACACGCCTTTTAATCCCAAAGCGGGGTAGGCAGAGGCACTTGCTTTAATAAGCAAATGCCCACGGTTCACCGAGCGTATTTAACCCAACGTGACCGGGGGTGAGCCCATCGCCGTTATAGGGTTCACACACCTTGTGGTGTGCGGGTTTCATCACGATGTTGTCCTTCACCGTACGAGCGTTGCGTTGCGTACATAGGCTCTGAAAGTGTCCCATTGGTACACGTGCAGTACTCGGACTCGAACCCGGGACCTCCCGGTTACAAGTCAAGTATCAGACCAACTGGACCACAGACGCTCTTTGCTATTTTTATTGTACTGGTACGTAAGTTCGAAGGGTCTATTAGCAATTATCATTATTATACAAGCAGGAGCTTTTCCAGGATCGTGATAAATAGATGTCCGTGATTTCCCTTCCCCTCTGTTAAGCGCGTATCTCGTATATGTATGTATGTATATTTATTTTATTTACTTATTTATGTTATGGTACACCAATAGAATATTACTCAATACATTTTAAATATTTGTAGTTGAATACATATAGGTCTCTAGCAATATTCCTATTACAGGCATACACTTCACTCGTAACAGATTGTATTCTTTTCTTTAAATTACTATAGTAATACAAAATAAACATAAATCTAATGAACTTATATTACATAAAATCAACATGACCAGTATTGAAGGAAATAATAATGAAAACAATAAAAAATTACACATACATTAAATTGAAATTAAAAAAGTAGTGAAGTATTTCGAAAAAACACAGAACTATTGATTAAAAAAAAGATGGTTTGTAGAGGTACATTAAACAAAACAATTGTAAGCGACAGTTAGTCCAAACTAAATTGATTTATGAGAATCTTTTTTTTTAAATTTGTTCTAAATCCTGCGAGGGAGTTAGAAAATATATCAATTTCCGGATTATTTATAGCCCTGTACTCTCGGCAGATCCTTGACACAGTACTGTCTGAAATTTGTTCTCGCCATGGTCAGTCTCAGTATATCTTTGACACAGCCATCAACAAAACTTCAGAAAATCTCTTCGAAACCTTCATCTATCCAATAAGTGGAGTTGGTAATGTCAACGAGGCTTAAATCGCTGTATTTGGGTTAGGGCGAATCGGGTCCATTTGTTGGATAGAGGCGCGGAGGGCGGTGGCGCGCCGCTCCCAGTAATCCCAAAGGATTATCCCGGAATAAGAAAAGCGGCTCAATTTTTTTTCCTTACGCCCCCGAACTTAATTGGGTTAGGTAAAAAGGCGGTTTTTAAAATAAAGGCTCTTTTGCGTCAAGATACATACTTCATGTGTCGTGATAGGGTTTCCGCAATAAGCTTATTAATTGTTGTACAAGGATTATTATAAACCTTAATAAAAAATATCTAGTAGTTTAAAAAAATCTAAAAGTGGTTTATCTAGCGTACATTCGGACAGGAAAAAGGGTCTACCAACCTAAGGAGGAAATCCATATATAAGTCAAGAGAGTTTATTGTCACCTTGTTATGTAGAGGTAAAAGTTTTGCTTTTAAATTAACACTAATTCAGTGTCACAGGTAGTGTGGCCACATTGCTAGTTGGACAGTACTAACTTGTTACACTGCTTATTTCATTAATGCTATTTTCACTTAAATTATTATTTGAATATTATCGAGGTAAAAAGCCTAAATAGTCAAGAGTGCAATAAAACCAGCCTTACCTACATACATAGTCAATCCACACTATATAGAAGATATGTTTATACAGGGTAACCTTTTCTGTTAAAATGTCATGAGATAAGAGGAAGGCCAACTTTCATACAAGTATAGAGGATTCCACCGGGATCGCTTGTCTTGTAAATAGCGCAGGGGAAAGTTTGCCTCGCAAAAGATATTCACAATCTAGTTCCTTCTGGGACTTACTACTTGTTTCTGATAGAATATTTTAGTTTTTCTTCGAGATCGTTTTCGATTTTATTGTAACACAAAAGCTGATATCTTTTTATCCTGCATTGAAGAAAGGATGCATATTTAAACGAACTACTAAACATATAAGTATATGGATACAGAGGTTTATTTCAAGAAAGTTTAAGTTAACTTGTCATAATATGTGTCTTTGGTCGTAATGAATAAACCCTACACCATCGACTAGTGCTTTCAGGAAAGTAATTATAAAGGAACATATTTTCTAGAGTGTACAGATGTATTAAATCTCTAGTAACGTTAGTTATATTTTTCTAAAGTGTTAACTCTTTTAACACCCATAATTCTGGAGAAGTACTTGAGTGCAGATTATTAAATTTGCAAAACTACTAACTACACGATAATAGTAACCGTATTTACTAGACTATCACAGTAACGAATATATATAAACTCCCCTCAAGCACCAGGTATCTGACCTCTCCCTCTCTATCTCTCTCTCTCTCTTTCTCTCTAGTAACACTTGTCTCGCTCTAATCGTATTCGTGTTAACGAGAAAAACTATGCTCAAGCGATACTTGAGTTCTGATTCATAAAACGGGATAGAGTTGAGTGATCTATAATAAACGGAGTATCCCAAATATCACATTTTAAGCGAGTTTAAAAATGTATTATTGTAATGAAAGTTATACTTTACTTTCACATTACGTTTTAAGATCCAACACGAGAGACGGGTAGAACTTTTCGTGTTGGACGAGGGTCTTCCCTTATGATTTCCATGATCATTTGGGGGGAAATGTCAAACATCATAATTATAAATTGTTTGTACTTAAGGACAATATAATGAGCATAATAAACTCACACAATGTCATCATCACCAGCCCGCATTACAACGTAAATAACACATATTATTCATTTATTAAATTATATGAAAATAACGAAACGAAAATATTACAAGGTTATTACATACATTTATTAATATTATTGACACGAAAGGAGAATGGGGAGTAGTGAAGTACCTGAACTTGAAACAACAAGCACTCTTATTAATTAACGAATAGAGTCGTCGCCAGCAAGCAAACACAATCTATGAGCAAGTTACGCAAAGCTTTGACATAAAAAAACGCATAAGCTTCATAATAATAATACTTATCTTATTATCGTATTTCAAACATACCTTTACAATAATATCTTAACTTTTTGTATTTTCTTTTACATGAATTAATTTATTCGAAATAAATACATGCTGTACAAAATACTAATAAATTGGATATAGACATTCGTTAAATTCAAACTTGAATACAGAAATTTATTAATGTATATGCAGGTGGAGGAAAACAAACCTTGAAGCAGATGAAGAGTGAGAACGGCATCGTGATGACGACCAGTATCCAGGACAACACCACCAGGATCTTCCCGCAGGTCTTGGACTCGGAGTCCACCTCCTCGTTTGCTGTTCAGAGAATAAAGGCACCTATAAACTTTATTGCACTACGCCGTCACGTTACCTGAATCTATTTGTTTATGAAAAACACGTACACGTCTGTAACACCGAAGGGTAGAGGTGTTGTCTACTGGACATCTCAAGCATAGTGAAAATCGATTCTTTCTCTAACTTCTCAATTTGAAAAAGTCAGTTTGCAAATCATCGTATGTATCGTTCAGAGGGTAGTTATTCACTGACGTGGCTCTAGTGGCCGTCGCCTCGTCCATTAAACATTCACGTGTGAAACATAAAATGTGTTGTATCAATTCCATTGCGTATAGGTAATAAGAAACTTGCTTATTGTATTACCCTCGGCGACCACCATGGTCGTTGAGTCGGAGTACCGCGCCAGGATTCCGGAGTGTGGGCCGTGGGGCGGCCGCGCGGGGGGACAGATGCGAGCTGACTGCCGCGCCAACCCGGCCAGCCTTACACACGACTGCCTCCACAGACGCGTCTAAACGACTAATGGCTGCCAACAACTTTCCACTAAAACTACGGACTATCATCACTGCCTCTGTGCCGCCAATGAACATGTACCGCAACTTTGTAACGTAATTTTTATTTTCGAAGGGATCATGTAATTTCATGAATATAAAACACGGTGTTCAAAGTTTCGTTATAGACAACGGGGAAAATGTTAACACATAACATACATACATTCGGTCATTACATTTTTTTATTGAGGGATGTAGGTAATCCCTCATAAATAAATAAAATTGAATCGGCCGTCTTAGTCATTTTATTTTTTACTGCGTTCAATTGCTTAAAACATTTTCAAAATTGTCCTTCCGATTGTTTTGTATTTATAAAAGCATATTTAAATATTTACGGTATTCTCGTGAGAGGGGGATAAAACAGTCGAAATTGCATTCCTAGTTATTAATACTCGTATAAAAAAATATAGAGCACCAACAGTTTCCATTTTGTCCATTCTGTAAGTTTTTAGTCAATCACTTGTTATTATGTCTTCTTCACCCATCATGGGCAAATGCCACGGGGGTCAGTGGGGGACTTTCTGTGACTAGTTGACGACTGATGTTAGTTGAATGTGTCTAATTATCTAGATCATTCCATAATGGGTAGAAAAAAAATCTGTTGTAAGTCTAAAAGAAAATATTTTTTTGTGTGTTCACCAATTAGCATCAAACAGATACATCAACCCAAAGGTCGTAAAATAATTGCAATGCAGTGACTTCATTAAATAATCATAAAAAATCATAAAGTTGGTCACTGTAAAACTAAGATTTCGTAAAAAAACCCTCGAAGTTATAATCCTTTATTTGACCTAAATCGGAATTCCCTAAATGTATGTACACGCCTGTGTATCGACTGAACCAAATCTTGTTAGTATGGGGACATTTTATTTAAAGCCTGAATAAAATGAATTAGTAGAGTATTAATTATGTAAAACCAATAAACGAAACAATCACAAGTCAAAACCTGTTTCAAATCTGTACTAATTTTATAAACAGCCAAGTACGCTATGCTCGTTTTTACCATAGAGTAATTAAACAAGTATACGAAAAGTATGTGAACCGTGGGCATTTGCTTAGCAAGTGGCTCTGTCGACCCCGCTTAGGGAATAAAACGTGTGAGTGTATTTTTTCTAAATTTTTTCCCTTTTCCAGTGTAAATAGTAAGCTCAATAGCAATAATATTAAGTAAATGCTTATGGCTTTCTTACACTTTGCAATATTTGACCACACCTAATTGGGTTGGTAGGTGTGCCCACTTGCCCCATATTGTCAGCAAACAGGTTGCCAGTAAATTGCAGGTGTGGCGCCAAAAGGTTTTGTTGTTAATTAGATCACGACTCACATGATAGTTTCAGATCTACGTTGAGGCTCGTTTCCGCATTGTGTAGTGGCATAAACCCATTACTGTATACTATCTAACCCGTACGTGGACGGGTGAGATTTACGTTTTATATACAGGATGAAAATGGTAAGTGATCTCACTCGGTTATATCTAAACTATACAAGAAACGAAAAATTGGTTCCTGATCCTCAAAGTACGCACTTTGAGGAGGCAGTAGTCAGTTACAGAATAAACATAGATATATCAAAAAAATCAATGATTCCATTCTACATACATTTATTTACATTTACATAGAGTTACTACTATCATTTATGTAGGTATATTGTGTATCGCCGGAACCAGTTTAGTCGAACTGGTTATAGTTTACAAAAAAACGAGTAAGATGACTAATTTATCGTTTTCTAACGTCGTCGATCAAAAAATATAATCTGTATTTATTATAATGCTAGAGGACGCTCCGCGAATTCATTCGGGTACTTTGAATATTTCATACCAAACAAAACAACCGGTTTATAGCAACGCGTTTCACAAACGGGATAAAAAGTATCCTGGTCTTAAGTCGTCCTTGATTTATAATTGACAACATTATTTTATGCCATGTTAAATAAAAAACGTTGATGAAACTAAAGAGAGTCACTCAGTCCATGATAATAAGCAACTTTCCTCAAGGAAACTATTTTAAAAAACAACATTGAAACAGCTTTTTTACCTCCATCCTGCCTGATGTTAAGCAGCTATGTGGCATAACTAATGGTTGTTCATTAGATGCCTACCTATCAATCCTATGTTAAAAAATGTATCTCTTCATTCAGCAAGCATGGCAATCAGCTGATCGGTAAGCTTGTGTGAAAAGTAAGTTTTTTTCGTTTTTCTTCCTTGAGGAAAGTTGTGTGTTATCATGGACTGAGTAACTTTCTCGAGTTTTGCCAACGTGTTTTATTTAACGTTGTATATATAAAAAAATACACTTCACGCCTTTCAATCCCAAAGCGGGGTAGGCAGAGGCATTTGCTTAATAAGCAAATGCTCACGCTTGCCACTTGCTTAATAAGCAAACGTTAACGAATTCACCAAGCAATTCAGAATATCTGTATTAAATATAGATATTCTGAAACAATATAAGAAGTGTAATCACTCCCGTCCGTGTGACGGATAGTACCCGCTGTATTAATAATAATAATAAGTATGCGAAAGTTTGTGATCTACATATGTTTGTTATTATAATTATCTTCATGAACAAACTACTTAAAGTATGTAGAAAAAACTTGGCGAGGAGATAGATTGCCATAGAGTTCAGCTAGAGTACAGATCTAAATGTCATTTCATAAGTTAACTAACTAGCTAACCCGGAAAACGTTGTTTGGCCAATATACATTATTAACAGTGTATCTCTGCTATCATAATATGTATATATAAACCATTCTAAAAGCACTCTATCTGTTAAAGAAAACTGCATGAAAATCAATTGCGTAGTTTGAAAGATCTAAGTATATAATATATACACTAGCTGTCCCCGGCAAACATTTGTTTTGCCATAGAAAGTCGCCTTTGAACCCCGTGTATTGGAAAAAATAC
>SJJU01004311.1:0-11395 GCA_012932125.1 Conopomorpha cramerella | reverse complement strand
ATAGACTAGCGGACCCGGCGAACTTCGTTCCGCCAAGTTATGTTTTAGTCTGAAACACATTTTATTAAGTAGACATCCAAGAAATAATATGAAGTATTAGATGCTCTCAATAGAAGCATTCGAAATTCTCATTCGTTCATCGCGGTTTATAAACGCTGAAATTAAAACTTTGATAGCGCCATTCCGAACTGGCGGCAGCGCGGCGGCGGCGATATTTTTTTGCGTAGTGCGTTTTACTTAACCTGCGATAATTTAGACACTAATGGATATAATCAAATGCTATATAAAGGGCAATAATAATCTACATTAAATATTCTATTTAAATATCGTATTTTATTTGATAAAGATTTATGTTATCTATGCCAAAACAGTTTTGTAAACAACTCGTAATTTTTTTCATGTTTTATTTACATTAAAATTATTATTGTGGATTAACTGTAATAGTAAAGCATATACCATCGCAGACTTTTTTCTAGAACTGTTTAAAACCTATGATTGTTTGGAACTAAGTTTTATCGTATCTTGTCAGATTAAGCCTGCGCATTCAGGAATATAAGGAAAGTTACCGATTTTTTCTCTAACATTAATTTTTATGCTAAAACATAAATAATTCAAAACATATCCCCCATTATTTATAAACTATATGTTATTCTAGATTATAAGCTTCAATGCTGCCAAGTTTCATCAAAATCCGTCCAGTACTTTCTGCGTGAAAGAAGGACAAACATCCATCCATCCAGACATCCATCCATACTTTCGCATTTATAATATTACTAGCTGACCTGGCAAACGTTGTTTTACCAATATAATTTATAGCCTATATGTTATTCTAGTGTATAAGCTACAATACTGCCAAGTTTCATCAAAATCCATGCAGTACTATCTGCGTGAAAGATAGACAAACATCCATCCATCCATCTATCCATACATCCAGACATCCATTCAAACTTTCGCATTTATAATATTAGTAGGAAGTAGGATGTAGGGACAGACAGCGGGAGGCGACTTTGTTTTATACTATGATGATTTATATTCGTTTCCGGCCTACCCCACTGAGCATTATAGATGAGAGTTTATGTACACAGATATTTGAAACAGTTGGTTATAAATACACGGAATACCGATGGTTTCGGTTTTTTTCCGGGTATTTTCCATACATTATTAATTATACTGACGAAGTTGTCCACAGTGTTATTATCTGATATTATTGTCGAGAAACTCGATAAATTGGGTCAAACTAAATAGTCAAGTAGTAGGGGAGGCCTATATCCAGCAGTGGACATCAGTTAGCTGACATTTAATGGTTTCATGTAAATTTATGCAATAAGGGTGACTACGAGACTACGCTTCGTAGCCGTCGTAGCAAATTCCGTAGTCATAGTATCTTTTAATATCACTAACTGGATTTCAGAATAGATTAAGTATTAAGGATGCCCTTTTCTCAAGTTAGTTCAGTTTATATTCAAATAGCTGTCCTAATTTATGTTATATGAAGTAATTTCCTGAAGAAATCTTTTAGTATTACAACACTGTCGGTTTCATTTAAATGTTGGATTATCAACATTTCTATATATAAACTATCAAACTCTATGAAAAACTGTTGATAACTTTGAGATTTGGAAATTCAGGTGCCTTTTGGATCATAGCTACGTAAAATAAAAGACCGAGTTTCGACGATACCAATAATGAGTATTAACACTATCACCCGTACGTTTAAAGAAACAGGAACAGAGAGAACTGATACAAGTACTGTTAAATAAGTACATACTTCCACTATAAAATAGCTAATCGACGAATGAATTTACCCCTAATTTTCTCTATTTAATTATGTTGAAAAAAAACTCTAGAAAATTATGTTGTTTTGCTTTGACCAATTGAGTCATATAATATCAAAGGCGGCAGAGTCCACAAGACAAAGGGTGGACACAGCCGCTTTTGATATTATATGACATAATTATTTGATACGGCGGCGCTCAATTAATCGATACTGGCGCCAGCTCAGCATCGCTCTGGCATCGTGGCGGAAAACCCAGTGCATTACTGATTTCGTTACTTTCATTTGACTGTCCTCCGTAGTGAAACAGCGAAGCACATCGTTTTCCGCTACGATGCCAGGGCGATACAATTACGAATGTGTAGCAGACTTAAGCCCCAGGGCATTTCGAGGTGGCGCAGATGAGATAACGGACTGTGCGTGAAATTGCTAAACTCAATCAGTATGCAGTAGTGTAGGCATTTGTAAAGGTATTGGAACACGAGTTCATTAGTAGCATGCGTATATAGGGTAATCGCTTCGTCTATGATGATTACGAGATAAAGCCTGTGAATTAACAACGTTGTGTTAATTAACGGAAATCACGTGTATACCAGTACCTTTATACCTATTATTTATTGTAGCCTCATTCTATTCATTTTGGGACATATTGAATGACTTTTATTCCACTCCACACACCACGTGTAATCAAATTATTGGTGTAGTCCAATTACTATCAACCATGTTCTAATTACTTGTTTGTTTTTATATATAGCCTTGTTTGTTTACCATTTTTTTATCACTATGAACAAGCGGTCAATATTGTTGGTCAAATTCTTCCGCCTAGGTTCAAAGGGGTATGTCAGGATCGTGACAAATGGAGATCTCTAGTCTCTGCCTACCCCTCTGGGAGACAGGCGTGAAGTGTATGTATGTAGGTTCTGCTACACTCGCGTAGTTTCATCGCTCTGGCATCGTAGCGAAAAACGATGCGCATTTCGTCCGTAGTAAAACAGCGATGCACATTGTTTGCCCCTACGAGGCCCGAACTAGACTTGAAGAAGAAGATTTGGCCGTCAGGAATTCACACCTCTCTATCTAGGGCCAACCCCTGACACCCCGGTAGATGAACCCCTGCCTAGGTAGACATCGTCTGCTGTGTCTGTCGCTGGGCAACCTATCCGTTACGTTTCACTTTTGTCAATAATGTCTTATAACTGTGGACTTTTTATTTTATGCATTTTTATAGCGGTCTGTAAATGTGCCTACTACTCGTAGTTTTTTTTATCACTATGAACAAGCGTTTGACCACCATCCTGCCTGATGTTAAGTTCTGTGTCTTCTCTATCGTATGTGTCGGGTAAAGAGTAAAGGAAATGAACAAAGCAAGCAATTTGAATAATGTGTGGAGTTCTGCAAAGTAGTGGGACAATGCAAGTAGCCAATTATTGAGTGTCAAGTGCTTTGTAAGTGCCTCTGCATACTCCGCCTTGGGATTTAAAGTCGTGAAGCGTATTTGTTTGTTGTCGGACTCGTATATCGAAGGTTATTTAGATCCCAGCTGTCGGTGGTCGGAATCAAATGTACCTAATATTGGTTAATATTACACGACGTCTTTGACTATGCGCCATTTGTATGATAATAATATGAAATCTATTTCGTTAAATGTTTTTCCATCTGGTGACATTCACATCCAGCGGCCATGGGGTGGTTTTGCGAAGAAACTGTTACAGAGAGAGCTGTCTTGAGAGGCTCTGTCTGAAAGTAAATTGGGGTAAACAATTACCACGAAATTTTGAGGTAACAAATATAAAAAAAAACTTTTTTAAGGCGGTCTCATATAACTGAATATGTGCTGTGCGTTTTATGTTAATTTGAGTTATATTCCGACATACCTACGGTTGATATTCAAATTACAATATAACTTTGACATTACAGTGAAATACGTATAGGTTATTGAAAAAACAATTAACTCGGGTAACTAGTAACAAGGTCGTATCATAAATATACGATCAATCCTCGAATTCTGTTTCAATATCGATGGCTTATTAATTGAGACGCAGAGGTTTTTTTTCTATTTTTTTAGATCTGTTGGCGTGCTCTGATCAATTTTCTAATAAGGATTAAATCATTTTAAATAACAATCTTTCACTTTTTTGTATACTATTGTAACTTCTCCGTGTCTGTGTGCAGTACGCTTGGTATGCGCGCGTAGACACGTAGACCTCTATCTATGGCATGTGTTAGAACAGTAAAACCTATAGAGTCGTTCGGATGGGGCTCACTATTACCATTACCCATTGCAATGGTAATACTGAGACTAAAGGTTTATTACAAATCAGTCTCGCTACAACCCTTTGGCGCCTAGTTGTGTCAATATAATTAAAATTAAAATAGCGCACGGCGGGTTTAGAAATTTTTAGTATGGTAATAGTGAGAAATGTAGTATCAGTATTACCATCAATTCTCAGTGGTAATAGTGAGTCGTTCACTTCAACAAGAAAACAATGAAAGGGCACGCGTCTGTCTTTGCATTGCCGATGACGTTTCAGGTGTGATTAACGAGTCTCTCAATAAGAACTCGAGTATAAAACTTTAGTACGTACCGTCTTTTATCCATAGGTACTAATATTATAAATTCAATAGTAACTTTCCTGGTTCAAGCCAAAACCACAGAACCGATTGAAATTTGGTATACAGATAGTTTAGAGCCTCAGAAAGAATATATACTTTTATTGAAAAAAAAAATGTTGTAAATAATGTATATTGACGAAACAATGTTTTCCGGGTTTTTTTTCTATAAAATAGGAAGAAATTCAGTGTACATATTTCGAATGTCAAACCAAACCAAATGAACTTTTCACTGTGAAAGATTGTGCAGTTCTATGTAAAGCAGTAACAGGCTTAACTTTCCAACTGAATTAAATTGTATGTAACGTACGTCATACGGGCTTCGGCGCAATCTTGTTTTCCCTTTTTTAAGTGGTCGCTCTGTGGGAAGTTTTCGCGCCAACGGTCCGGATCCGACGGAAATTGAGGCTCGTGATGATATCTCCACGGTGTAGTTGCGGCATCCAACATTTAATAACTTCACTATACGTACACCAGTTAGGGTCACGGTGTACTCGACGGTACTGTTCGTGCACTGAGCTCTATCGATGAGCAATTCTCGCGCGTTCTCGGCTCAATACAATGTTCATAAAGCACACATTGCTGTGAATTATAATAAATATGTATATTGCGACACAGATTTCATGTTTGTCGACAGGTTTCAAATAAACGGATAGTATCTATCGGGCGCACTGCGCCGCCGTAATGAAATTTAGTACATGAATGAAACATGAAATATGTGTATGTAATATATCCTTATACAACGGCGTATAAATGTAAATCCTTTTGATCTATATAGATGGCTCCGTGAGGCAGCCAAATGTTGATGCTGCGAAATGTTATATGTTGCTTTTATGTTCAAATATAAAAGTTAGAGAGTTATCTCCATTTCGTCTACTTACTTAGGGAATTGAAATTTGTATGAGATGTAAATCGCAGCGTGCTTGTAATCCTGTAGAATGCTTTGTTCGTAAATGTAATTTACTTATTTATTATTACTTGTGCGTATGTAGGATGTAGGTATGTCTGCCACACAAATTACAGTATTAAAAAAATGGTTCATATTCTAAAGTAGTGCACTACAACGCGATGTATGATTCCTTGATGACCGCTCCATCGATCGGTGGTGACACCACGGCTGTCCTTCACACGCCGCGTCGTGGCAACTCGTACTATACACAGATCCATAGTGACCATTACTCTAATACAATTTACTCAATAAAAAGGACCAAAATAAAATACCTTTTAACATTAAAGGCTAAAGAACATAGGTACCGAACATTGTTACTTTGGTAATTCTATTGTTCACCATGTAATTTATTGGGGAACTACAATACCTATTTGTCACTTTAAATGAAATGTTGCCTATCTATAATTTAGAAATTCGTTTGGAAACTGTTTTGATGTTAGGTACACGTTTCTCCAAAATAACTGTCTTTTTGTTGTTAGGTCATTACTAATGTAACTTAACCCTATAACGGCCAGCGAACGCCTGTATCCTTTGTAAGATAAAACCTCCATTCAATTTGATGACGGACAGCGAAAGTGTTAATAATACGTAATATAAACGAGTCACCGGTAAACTTGAGAAACTGACTCTAGGACATACACTTATCAACTTAACAGAGATACAAATGGTTAACTTCATAAAAGTTTATTTTTTAATGTTGTACTTACAGGTTACTGCCAAAATCAGTAGTCATAAAAAAGTAAAAACTAATACAAATATTTTGTACCCTTAATTACGTACGGCGTTTCTTTCGTCAGTATCTTGTTCATGTGTACCTACATACACACCGAAGCCTGCGTAATTCAAATGGCGTTAGATAATAACTTTGGCGACTTTACTATACCATAGTGATTACTTGTTATAGATAATGCAATTTAACACAAAACTCATCACTAAACCTAAACAATTAAACAAAATTTAAAATTCGTTTGTAAACAGAGATTTGGGTACAAAAAACATCGGAACACTTTACATTATTAGCATTAAAAATAAATTTGTAAGGACAATTCGCAACACTCTGCTGTGGTTCTTGTACACACTTATTTCTTAGGTTATTTATAAAAAACAGTTTTATTTCCTTCTCTTTGTAAACTCTGCAATGGGCACAGTAATGTTCGGACAATCCAGGTTGTTATAATTTGAGAATTTTGCCCATAAATGTAATTGATTCTTCGATAATCCTTAATAATTCGAACTGAGAAGAAGGAGGGGTAACTGTTAACGGGTTTCATTTAGGCAGGCTCATTTAAACTGCTACTGCATTACTCTATACTGTCACTTAATCATGCTAAATTATTGGTGCAAGGTTGTTGTATGTAGTTGAGGCAGAAGCCGCGGTTGCCGACGTCAGTGGGTGACTCCACGCTGTCCGAATGGAACCACAATCTGAACGGCTTAACTGTACCTGAAAACATAACAAAGAGAAATAGGTACCAGGCCACCTTCTATGTATTTTACTTTATGAATGTAGTTCTAAATAAAATTGGATAGATAGGTACTTTCAATCCCCACAATCATAAAGTAATGTCCGTAAAGGTATAAATTAATCAATAGTAATACATTAATAAGACCTATCATTATATTATTCACTTGGCAAGGAATACACAACCGTGTCGTTTGTTACGTAGCGTTATTATTTATTCGGGATTTGAAGCTTCCGGAGAACAAAGGTGCCCTGGAGCGTGGTGGGTAGACACATTTCACAGGATAAGGCCTCCCGGGAGCTCGCCCGGTCCGATACCGGTTCTAAATTACCCGCTATAATAAAGCTTGAGCGACGACCACTAGCCGGCCTGACGGCCATTGTTTTCCGCCGGCTTGGCGGCGGCAGTTGTAGAACAGACAGCTTAATGCATTTTACGCTATTTCTGTTAGGTACCAACTGCTTCTGTGCGTGTGAGCATCCGACATATATATTTTTATAGTTTTTATATTTCGAACCTACGTTAATGAGCTAGAAGAATATTTGGAAATATCTCCTGCATCCTCGTCATATTTTACTATGAAGTAGAAAACAAAAAGAAATGTTATAATATGCTTAACTTAGTGAATAAATTGTCCATTTTTGTAGTGTACCCTCCTTATTGATCTATACGAGTAGTCATATAATTTTATTTAATCATGTCGTAGTTAATGTACATAATTATGTACCGTCCTATTTTTGCTTATCTCTAACATAATGTACATTTCTACTGTAATGCATGAAATGTACATACTAAATTTCTACATAATGTATGTACATTTCTATAAAAGCGTACGCAATAGAACTGCAAAACAACGCAGCTTGTCTGCAAACAAGTTCACTGTAAATAGTATTGTTTATTTTGCAACACAGACGCCGCGCTGACCACAAAACTATGTAAATACAAACAGAACACAGCGATTCCAGCAAAAGCTTTCAATATGAATGTGAAACCCTTTTACGCCTATGACAATATTATTATTACTTGAACGTATTATGTATGTCGCTCTCCCCCTTGTGGGTGTGCTTCTGGACGCATATTCTTTAAATATTTAAAAAGTAGGTACACATTCAATTTTCGATTGAAAAGTTATGATTGTAATTAAGTTAGTAAACTGATAGTTAGTTAGACAGTAGGATTCTCATGGGATGAAGACAGTAAGAACTATTTTACTTATTTGTACCTTATATATATATTTTGCTACAACACATACATTGTCTTCATTCCATGTTAAGTAGCTAAAGCACTTGTGTTATGGAATTCAGACAATGAAATATACTTACTTAAATACTTTTTTTTTTCTTTTTTAAATACATACTTATATAAATAAAACACTCAGACACATCCAACAAGTACTTAAAACCACATCGCCTAAATACCTGTCAGCGCAGCGGTGGGAATCGAACCTACGAGTACGGAATAGAGGCAGACATGCTTACCACTACACCAACGGGATGTCCACAAGCAACCTTTACTAATATGTAACAATAAACAAAATGACGTCATAGCCTTTACAATATTACGAAATAGTTGAATGAAGACACGTGTTCTGTCTAATCTCTCTGGGAAACGGGCTTGACGTATATGTATGAAATAGATATTGCTCACTTATGACAGTAGCAGCGGTCATAGAGAGGTCAGCGGCGAAGGTGCCGCCGCAGATGCGGTCGGTGCACAGCGCCTGCGCGGGCTGCAGCCGGCCCACGTTCGTGGCGCACGGCACCAGCAGCCAGTCGTTGGCGCAGTTCGTGGCCATGGTACCGGAGCCGATCATTGACGACACCGCGTTGTTACTGTTGCCGCTCAGCGTGAACGCCCGCGATCTGTTGTTCACTGAAATTGTATTTTGTGTCAACATTTTTTATTAAGTAGGTAGTCCTGGAGATTGTTTCATTGAAATAATGTAGGTACAGTCGTCTAAGAAAGTGGTCTATCCGTTTCGATAACACTTCCTAATGTATAGACTTACTTCCTAATATATGCAATTCACGCCTTTTAATCCCAAAGCGGGGTAGGCAGAGCACATGCACACATTTCCTAATGTATGTCACTAAAACATGAATATGTAGAGTTTGAATGTTATGTCAAGTTAACAATGAAAATGAATGTCTAATGACAGTAATATGATATTCAACCTTAGGATGGTAGACCAGATTCTTGCCCGACTGTACTTAAATATATAAATATGCGATTAAAAATAATTTCTCTGTTACGATGACAAGTGTGACCACGTCTAATAGTATTACGTATAATTATTACATACGATGAAATAGGGTTCGACAGTCGTAAAAATGACTAACCTTTTAGCAGTAGTTAGGATATAACGACGTTGCGTTTCTTTTCTTATATTCAAACTAAAAGTGACGAACGAGCGCGAACACAGTTTACCTATACCTCTGCATAATCTTCTCTATCTCTACATAACTTTACGCCTGTTTGTAAAAAGGTGTACTCCCCCTCCAGTCTCACTCTTATTCTCACCACTTTTATAGACAGCCGCGTTTCAATTTTTATTTCACAACCAATTGACAACATTTCATTTTTTACATATTACGAAACTATACGAAAATTTAGCGTGTTTCTTCTTTGAACAGTTAAAATTATGAATGAAATCTCTAATATTTATTATTATGTTCAAAGAAGAATTATTGAGCAGGCGTCTGCGGTCCAGTTTGTCGGATCCTTGACTTGTAACCGGGAGGTCCCGAGTTCGAGTCCGGCTACTGGACGTGTACCAATGGGACTCTTTTTCATAGTCTATGTACGCAACGCAACGCTCGTACGGTGAAGGACAACATCGTGATGAAACCGCACACCACAAGGTGTGTGAACCCTATAACGGCGATGGGCTCACCCCCTGTCACGTTGGGTTAAATACGCTTGGTGAACCGTGGGTACTTGCTTTAGCAAGTGCCTCTGCCTACCCCGCTTTGGGATTAAAAGGCGTGAAGTGTATGAAGTGTATTTAAGAAGAATTACACTAACTTTTCGTATAGTTTTATAATATCTAATAAAAAATACACTTGAAAAAAAATGAAATGTTGTCAATTCACAACTAAAAAAAGATATGATGCATACCAGTATCGACGCAAGCGGAGTATTGAATGCCACAGAAGTTGCGCTCCATTCTCACGCAGATGCCGTAGTCCTGGTTGCTGAGCTGCAGCCCCGACGCTGGGTCGTAGTTGAAGGAGCGCAGCTGGCCCGACACGCCTGTGTAGTATTGCAGGCAACCTTCTTCCGCTGAATATGGTCCGAATGACAATACATCGATAGATCAGATCAATTTATCCCGTTCCCGTGGGAAAATCTGAGTAAAAATATAATTCTATTTTGGCGTATACCTAACCTATATTAGTGGAAAGTTATGTTGAAATCCTTTTTTTTAGTTTTTGCTGGAAAGAGCAGGAAAAATACACATACATTTGATTTTAAGAAAATATGCAACAGAATTCAAAGCTAACATTTTAGGAAAAGAGTATGTTGTATGTAAGCATTTAATTTAGTTTAAGACTCGCATTACATGAATGTGAACCACTCAGAATGAATGAAACAGCACTAATAAAGACAAAATAAAGATAATAACGACTGACCCTTGTAGATTGTGCTGCAGGGTATTTGCGTGACCTTGACCTTCCACATGCGTTCGACTGCGTTGCCACTTGTCACGAAGGTCAGCTTCACGGGGTTGGTGCTTCCCACGCCGGCGTCGATGTACACTGCTCATATCAAATTAGGGATTAATGCCAGCTATGTCATTCTATTAAAAAAAAATTGCGCTGGTAATAATTATAAGAAGTTACATTTAAAGTTTACATAAAATACCCGTTGGTATTGCGGATTCGCAGCTAACCAGTGAACGACGCCGCCGCTGTACTCCAGTCAGACTACAGCACACGTAGCCGTGTTGAAACGTCGGAAAAACAACGAAGGTAAGCTGAATCTTGAGCTGAGCTTATCTTTGGTTAATTTTTGCGCCGTCATACCCGTTTTTAACATATCAGTAAGCTTTTCTTTGAAAAAAATATTATAAGAAGTTGTATTGTGACAAAGGATTATCATGAAAATTGCATTAATGGTAGATAAAATCTAGTATTCGTTGTAAAAAAAATGTCCTGATAGGCGTTACCAATTCCAATACAATTAATACAAAAACAAAAATTACTTTTTCTTCTGGCTATCTGGCTATAAACAAATATCTAAATTTAACGAGATAATGCACATTACATTTTTTTTGTGTACTCAACTGTGACTTCCCTGGTTTACCCCACAGATAGCCGGCACGGGGTTCCCCCCGGAGACTATGAACTGGTCCTGGTTGCACACGTGGTTCAGCTGCTCCGGCCCCGCGATTGAGAATCGATCGAAGTCCAACCTTAACCAAATTCCAATACCAAGTTGAATGGACGAGCCCTGCGCTGCGTCCAAATTGAGTGAATGAACTTCAGCAAAACATATGTTTTATTTATTTATTACTAGTTGTCTCGGCAAACATTTGTTTTGCCTTACGAAGTCGCCTTTTTACTCAGTGTATTGGAAGAAATATATCTTTTGAAGAAA
>SJJU01004309.1:10698-59884 GCA_012932125.1 Conopomorpha cramerella | reverse complement strand
CACACACACACACACACACTTAGTTCCCGAAAGGGCATCAACCCTTTGGCGACGTAATCCAGAAGGGCCCGTCTATCAAGCGTTAATAACCCTCACACTGTACCGACATTAATGTGGCGCGTGGACCGCCATGTTTTTTTTATTAGTGGCCAAATCTAAGCTTTTGGAACAATCAATTGATTTTTAAATGTTTGTCAGTTCTTTGAGGGTATTATTTTCAAATATCGAACCGATAGGATATCTGTAGTCTCTGCCTACCCCTCTGGGAGACAGGCGTGAAGTGCATGTATGTATCGATCCGATTTTGAGATGAATTTCTCAAATGGTATAATAAAAATTTTTAAAACTGCACATTTTGTATGTGTCATTGATTTGTACCAAATCTTCTCTAGCTAACTTTAGCTATATAAAAACATGCATTCCATTAAAAACTGTATAAATTACATAGATTATTAGTTAGTTATCTAGTATTGTTGGGCTTTACGTTTTTCTTTTTTTCTCGTTTTTATTAAACTGTAAACCATTTTAGGTTTATATTTTGCTATATTGTATTAGGTGTGTGAACCCTATAACGGCGATGGACTCACCCCCTGTCACGTTGGGTTAAGTACGTTCGGTGAACCGTGGGCATTTGCTTAGCAAGTGCCTCTGCCTACCCCGCTTTGGGATTAAAAGGCGTGAAGAATATTATGTATCTCATAAAAATGTTTCACCTGAAAATTAAAAAAATATTTTATACCAATCAATAATTAACTCAAATTCAGCTTATTCTTCCAGCCATTTGACATACTCAACCCTTTTATGAGGGTTTAAAATTTATTGCACACTATTGCAACTTCCATTAAATGTTAATATGCAAAAGTATTATGACAGATGGTCGAATGAAGAACCTGCTTTATTCATGATTATGTCAAATATCCTGCACCTCGAGGGCATTTAGTCCATTAAGATTAACATATGAATGAAATCAGTTAAAGCTTTATATTCAAGTAAAAAGTTTTGATAATGTAGTTCGTATAAAATGAACTGTGGGGTAGCCTGATATAAATACCTACAGCACAATTAATAAGAGAAGCGTCTCGAAACCTTTTTTTAAGTTGATTAACGATCATCGTCATAATGCACATCATCAGCCTATATTCGTCCACTGCTGCACATAGGCCTCTCCAATTATTTTGCAATGTGGAGGAAAATTACAATAATCTAGGGTCGGGCGAGGTAGTCGGGTTGGCGGTTATATAATATTTGAAATTCGACAGTTGAATAATATTCATTAAGGAAATAAATCGGTAAACAATTATTTATTCTATTAAACAATAATTGATGTTGGAAACAGCTACATGTCTTTTCAAATTAATCGACATATACGCTTATAAAATTTATAATACATTTAATGTATCAATAGTCGGTCATATGGATCAATAGGTCAATTTCTGAACACTCGTTAACTAAATTCACTTCTTTTTAATTCGAAGGACGCATTTGACAGTTCTTATGGGCACAATATGATACTTTATTCCTTTGTAAATTAAACTGATAATTTAAAATAAACAGTCTAAGACCTTCATCTTGTAAAATATACTCTAACTTGATTGTAAAAGAGTACAAAAATGAATGGGTACCGTCTTATTAGTCCGTCGAATTAAGAAATAGAATATACAGAATTACTTTTCACTCGAGGCAGAACTGTCAAAAAGTAACCGTCAACCATTACTCTCTATAAATAAATATTTTACAACAACACACACGTTGCCTTCATCCCATGTTAAATAGCTCAAGTAGTTGTGTTATGGAAATCAGACAACGAGATATATTTACTTAATTATTAAATACATACTTATATAAATAAAATACCCAAACACGTCCAACAAGTACTTAAAAGCTCATCTCCTAAGCACCTGTCAGGCGGTGGGAATCGAACCCACGACATGCTGACCACTACACCAACGGGCCCGTCAATAATAATGAGTTCATTTATTAGGACTAGGCATAATCCTGCTTTGCAAATGTCACTCTGAAACTTATTTGACATAAACACATTACATATTCATAAATAATGTAAGTTTTTAATGATGCAGTACGAAACACTGCAAATGCATTACGAATGCTTAATAAATACCATTTGTATCATTCAATGCAAATGAGGTATTTAATCTCCATTAACAGAGGTCCTTTTATTTTTGGCCATTAATATCTGTCTGACTTTTAGCTGCAATTGTATTTTGTCATTGTGATAGTTTTAATGCTTACTTTTGTTATAAAGAATACGCTTACTGCAATGCGAGCCTATATGTCTTCTATCAGGTGCATTTCGGAGAAGGTGCTACGGAGTTGCATCGCCTAATACCCCCATCGCGCTTTAACAATAGGACAGCCAAGAAAACGGCTAAACGTCATCCATACCAGGTGGACGCGAACCAAACGGTTTACGTCTACTTTCGTAGTGCGAACCGCCAGGATGTGGAATGACTTGCCGAAGTCTGTGTTTCCTGTGCAGTACAGTCTAAACGTCTTCATATTGCGGGTTAATAGGTACCTAATGAACAAGTGTGCTCCATCGTAGACCACATTGCTGCTTAACATAAGGCAGGGGTAAAGAGGAGTTTTCTAAAAAAAAATAATCTGTCAAAGATAGTTGAAAATGAAACAGATGCAACTACTTTATTCTATGATCGTTCGTTTTCGGACTCGCTCTTTTGGAACCATGAGGTCCATAAAGGGACTTTGTTTACAGTGCGCGACAAAGACAGTAATATGCTACTTATCTAGCGCTATCTCTGTCACACAGGGATAACAATATTACTATAAACATAATTAATGTGTGCAGGGACTGGTTTATCGGTATCGATGACATTTCCTGTATAAATAAATCATCAATAAGGTAGAGTTGTTATATTTTGAAAAGTACCTACAAAATTAACCTTAATCCTATGTATTGACAGTTAACAATAGGACTTTGAACACGAATTTTTTTCTCAAGAAGATAAGACGTGCAGAGGATCTTTGTGGCTTTGTTGACGGAAATATGTCGTCTTTTGGGTATACAATTGACCCATCGTAACAAAACGAAGGTGGTGTGAAAAGTACCCGAATACAGCTTGTATTAGCTTAGCAACAAAGTATAAATTCCCATGTATAATGCAATGTTACATACTCCACTTTATAAGAAACGGATCTAAATATATTGGTTAGAGTAACTACAATGGCGGCTGTATGGACTTCTATTTCTAAAATATCCAGTTACACACTTAGCTGGGAAAGTCAATAGGCGAAGAGATGCTCGCTAAAAGGTGCCAACATTATCACTCTCCCTCGTTATACGATGTACAGTCACGTGCAAGTTGTATGCACTTAGTAACATTTCGAAGCCATTTTCCTGTAAAGCATTGATATAAATTAATATTTGGTATAATGGTTTTGTGAATATGGTATTCTAGATCCCGTGAAATGAAATAGGTCTTACCTATATCAAAGTCGCACCAATTACTTTAAGAAAAAATGTCTGTTAAATGCTACTAAGTGCATAGATATTTATGCACGCGACTGTACCGTCGACCAAGAAAGTGATCTATCAGTTTTTAGGGCACTATCTGTGTCCCTAAAATATCAATAAGGTAAATTGGATGCGGAATGACTTGCCGAAGTCTGTGTTTTCTGCGCAGTACAGTCTGAAGGTCCATTTACATTCTGTATTGTTTCAAGTGAAAAATGAAAGTCTAATGACATTCATATAAGTTTAAATCTTAAAGTGTTAGATGTGATTGTTGGCCTAATGTGAATGAATACTGAAGGCAAAAGATAAGCTGTATCCTTTGTTTTGGAATAGACGAAATCCATTACTGTTTTTCTTAGAATAACATGGATTAATGCTGTTATTAAAGCAGCATTAGAATGATTTCGGAAATTTTTATAATAAAAATAGAGAATCTCAGGTACTTTACTTTTTGTTAGAAAGATGATATTTGCAAGGTATTGAATTCAATTCAATTTATTTGCATGTATATATAGGTAGTCCCATTCATGATAAGGGATCAGGGTTTTACGATGGCAAATCCGATCAATCGAGAGGATTTTTTTTTAATTTTATGTTCGGGTGGCTATGTTGAAGTCGGTCCTTTTTTCTTTAAATTAAAATTATGTATTTCATGAACCAACTGAATAGAAAAAACTGCTTTTTCTTTCCAATGGTTTACAAACTTATTTTCAATATTATTTTTTATTAAATGCAGTTGCTTAGTGTAAATATTACTTTGTATAATAAAATAAAATACACTTTGTTCAATTTACTAATAAAAATACTTCGCAACAGGCACCTATTTAATATGTATGTAGTACTGTTTCTAAGCTGGCCGAAGTAAACAAAGCGGTGATTAATAAATACATTCAAAGTTCAGAGTCAATGTAAATAAACAAGTCGATAATTACGAATGAGATGGAGGGCCCGTCCGAACGAAATTGACTACACAAACGTTCTAAATTGACTCTTGAAAGTATTAAAATTAAAAGCCAAAATTAAATGGCTCGCGCAAGGCCTCTGAAAGTAGAGTACCTATCTCGGCTCTTGTTATTAAATTTCACCTCCATTGAACGTTCAGGCTCACCTGAAAATTTGTTGCCTAAATAAAATTGCTAATCAACTTTGCAGACGTTGTGATTATGAAAAAATTGCTTAGACTTTTGTTTGGAAAAACAAATAAGTAAGTGCAAAAAATTTACTTACCTACGCATGTTTTTTTAAACCACTGTAATAAGCGTTTGATCACTCTGCTACATTACTTCTGCTTATTTTTTTACTTCTGTCTCGTTAGCATTAATTCGTAAAACAACGCACCTAGAAAATTACTGCTACACATCCATTCATCCATAAGAGCTGGCATCTTCACATATTTACACGATGCGCTTTTGTTGTGTCTTTGAATAAAGGAATGGCGTGACGTATCACACCATACAATTTGGCGGGCCCGTTGGTGTAGTGGTCAGCATGTCTACCTCTATTTCGCAGGGTCGTGTGTTCGATTCCCACCGCTGACAGGTACTTCGGTGACGAGCTTTTAAGTACTTGTTGGATGTGTCTGGCTGTTTATTTATATAAGTATGTATTTAAAAAGAAAAAAAAATATAGTATGTTTCGTTGTCTGAATTCCATAACACAAGTGCTTTAGCTACTTAACATGGGATGAAGGCAATGTGTGTGTTGTTGTAAAATTTATAAAATATATCTAATACATAAAATTCTCGTGTCACAGTTTTCGTTGCCATACTCCTCCGAAACGGCTTTACCGATTTTTACCAAATTTTATTATGCGCATCCAGAGTCTGAGAATCGGCTACTGTCTATTTTTTATGCATCTACCAGTTGTATTTCTTCCAATACACGGGGTACAAAGGCAACTTATTGTGGCAAAACAAATGTTTGCCGGGGCAAATATATTTATTTATAGATTTACAAATACAGAGTTCTTGTTTTAATTTTCCGATGTCAGCCACGTGGTAAACAAGGCGTGTCACTAAACCTTGTGGCTTAGTGACACACATAAAAAACATGCTATACTAGTTAATTTGCATTAGTGTTAGTGCCAGCTCTTATTAATCGATATGTATACCTGATGTTGTGATGCGAGCGATATGGTCTACGATGGAGCACACTTGACGACATCACCATAAGTAATCTCACGTTCACAATGACCTTATGGTGTGAATACGTAACAAGAATATCTCTCAGCGATGTAAGCAGAGACAATCGATCTCCACCTGCTACATTCAACAGCCGGCACTTCAACCTTCACAAATACCGATATGTTCGGTATGTGAGAATACGATATCTCAATCAATACCTATGGATTAGGCAAAGGTTGCTATCGTCGATAAACACTTAACCAAACGTGACAGACGAGACGGTTAGAATATCTCATCTGTGGACTGTTTAATCCCTCTACAATGCAGGTATTCCTCACTAAGTATGTTACAGAGAGAAGTAAGAATATATAGATAACAATACAAAATATAAAATACAAATAAACAAAGAAAATAAACAATTGCGGCGAAGAAATGACAGCTGGCTAAGTATGTTGCCGCGGCTTACGCCTCGGCGCTGATTTTCAACCAGTACCTGGGCAGTGACGCACGAGGAGTCCAGCAGTAACAGCATCACACACAATTATACGATAGTAACATGTAAATACAGACGTATGTATAAATCAATAATATGCTACGTAGATAAATGTCACGACCACTGAAATCAATGTGTAGGGGTTGGGATGAGGACTCCTTCTGCAGTTCTGGAAGAAAACCCTTATGCTTCGCGTGATCCGACGATATAGTAGAAAAGTGTCTGTTTGTCTAGTAGTATCCAAATAGTCTTGTGCCTTCTTCCACCAATGTGGGCTCGCCCTTTCCCATCTTAACCAGATCTTCGGACCACCTGGTTGGAGATCTACCCAGGCTGCGCTTTCTCATTCGTGGCCACCACTTTTGAAAGATTCTAAAAACACGTTTTTTTTTTGTTTCAGGTATGTCAATTTCGATATAAGCCTGCTTCGCTTTACTTAGATAAAGATCTACAAACAAGGTAAGTATAACATTTTGGTATTTCCAATATGAATATTGAAAGAGACATAATTTTCGGGATACCATTGTAATTACCTCGTATTATGTAAGTGCCTTTATGTGCTGTTTATTCGTTAACAGTTAATTTATTTAGATAAAATAAGTAATTAATGTTTAACAGGAAACAGCTCAGCGAATTGAAATTTACCACAAATTAATATTTAACTAATTAACGTTCGGAAAGTTTGTGAGGTAAATTATTTTTACTTTGCATTGTTATCTTTCGCTCCAGTCGCCCGGTTTGTTTACTTTTTTTTTGTTCGGGGAAAATTTTGTATCTATTTTCTTTTTTTTTGTATTCTTACACTTTCCCGGCCTTGGTAACGAGTGGGGAGACTTAGGAATTGCAAATGACTTTAATTGGCCTCGGTAAAATCGGCAACAGCTTTAATAGATGAATAAGCGATTTATTTTAGCTTCGAGTTCTGGACCGGAAATCTCTTGGAAGGCATTCTGTAAAATTTGCTTTACATTTTTGAGGGTATTTTGGTATTAAAAGGCTGTAGGTACGCAGAGGGTGGGATTTTTGCAATTCCGAAACCGGCATCGTTCGCTTTGTGAAATTGTCATGTGTTTATGTACATTTTATAGCATTCTAACTAGCTTTTTATAATTAATAGTATTTTTAAGTTTTCTTGTTACTCACATGATAGTCTCTTGAAATAAACAAATTATTATTAACGACGTTTTCCTCGCGGTTTCAGATATTATAGACATTTTTTCTTGAACTCCATACATATTTTCTAATGTACATACCTACATTTCGTCATAGCAGTAAGTATAGGTGATATTCTATAAAATCAATATGAATCTAAATGTGATTTGTGTCTAGTAAATATCAAACAAATCACAAAGTACGCTTTACTATAACGGTCCATTACACTTGAGTAAAATTTTATCTTATTCCATTCGTATTGAATTATTCAACAGAACTGAGAAACCTTCTTATTCTTAGGTATATAACGGTCAATTCGTCAACTTATAATAACATGGTTCTTGTTACGTAGAGAATAGAGTCCATTATTGTATTGAAGCAGTGATTCAGATCTAGTAGATTAAACATTGACTCACCAAAGCGACAGTTTTGCTAAAATTATTTACTTATAGAATTGTACAAAAGGTTAATCAAATGTATCGATTTCGATAGGATTTTAGTCACAACCTTTCGCAAAGAGTAGACTAATGAATAAAATAAAATCTCTTATACTAATAAAAACCACTCTTTGTGAAAGTAAAGTGATGATCAATGACGTTTTGAATATCAATCTTGATAACTCGCCCTGATATTAAGTAGGTAGGAATAGTTAAGGCTTGCTCGAGCGTAAAGCAGACATTAGACGATACGTTTTGATCTCAGTTTTACCACAGTCATGATTGTGATTGACGGATTTCCTATCGTCTAACATAGTGAATGATGTTTGAGTTAGTATTAGTAGTCATTCCATAAACCATGACTGATGGAATTGAATGAAGCTTGCATGAGCGTCTAATGTCTGTCTAACACTTTTAGAATGGCTGGATATCCTAATATTCCAAGCTTAGCAGGTTATTTATATTGAAGTATGCTCCGTCATACCACATCGCTGCTTAACATCAGTCAGAATTGTGGTCAAACGCTTGTTCACGGTGATTAAAATAAAAAGTAATTTGGATTCTAATTACAGCTTCCATCAGGCTGATTTTCTGTTACACCCATACTATCATGTAGGTGCATGAATAGCTTTATTTTACAGAATGCTGAAAAAATTAGGCTTAGCTATCCGTTGAAATACCTACTTTAATCCAAATTTTACGGACATATTCGACAATTACATAAGTTTTGATTGCATATTCTCAATATGTTAAATTTTATCTAGCTAATGTAAATAATACTAGCTGACTCAGCAAACGTTGTTTGCTTAATATTCATTTTTCATGCCCGAAAACACGGTTGGAAAGATGTTTTCTAAAAATTTAACCTAGCTAGATCGATTTATCGCCCCCAAATCCCTCTACATACCAAATTTCATGAAAATCGGAGCAGCCGTTTCCGAGATTCCAAGCTAGATCGATTTATCGCCCCCAAATCCCTCTACATACCAAATTTCATGAAAATGGGTGCAGCCGTTTCCGAGATTCCAATTATATATATATATACAAGAATTGCTCGTTTAAAGATAAAGAATAAGCTAGCTAATAAAAATAATTAGGATTATTAAACGTCGATAGATTATTGGATAACCTTACTCTGCTTTACACGCTGCTCACATCTATACTGGCCAAAAGCTATTTGCTATAGATTCAGCTTTTTCTTTCATCAAGTCAAACGTGACCTCGGTTACGCCCCGTCTGATACATTTTCAACAATAACGTCTTCAAGATAATCGCATTTGGCTAATAGCATTTTCACCCTCAAAAGAGACACATAGCTCTCTAATGTGTATTATAAATTGGACTAAAGCTTAATATAAAAGCCCCTTAAGCCAAGGGTTCAGATACACTGGCTAATGTATATATAGAAATGGACTCGACTCGTCCCGATTGGTTGTCACGATTAGAAAGGACGAAGGGCGTTGACAACATACATTGTTTTGAAAATTTATGGCGCAGAAATGTTCGTATTGAAATATTCCGGAAGGAAACGTACATTATTCTACGCATATATTAGGTATTAAAGTATCGAGACAGAGAGTATTCAAACGAAGGGTTGGATGTTCTATTTTGAATGAATTTGAAAAATTATAAAGCGTTTTTGGGTAGTCAACCCAAGACGAAAAACAAAAAAGGAGCGTCAAAAGCACGGGTTGTCTTCTAGTCTAAATATATATAACGGAAAAGCTTACTGACTAACTAACTGACAGAATATTAGCGGAGGTACAGTCGACTCTTTTAGGAATAAGAGTATGAAATGTTTGCACTAAACTTTCATTTTATAACGTTGCTGAGAACTGAGACCGGATTTCCGAAATGTCTGCCACTAAGCGGCTTAAATGGGGATCCAAAATACGGGCGGAATCGCGGGACATCCTTAAGTTCAAAATATTTTGTTTCTTCCGCGACATTAAGCAATTATTGCATAAGTACGCGGACGCCTTTTCAAACGCCAAAACGATATAAATGTCACGCCCTATTGAACGGGGCTTTTTTGATCGCAAAAAAGAACTGTCGTTAGTCGTTATTCGTTGTCGTTACGAGCGCGTTATCTGACGGCACGTTCACAAACACGCTTCAAGGGAAAGGTCATTGGCATGGCTAAGAAATATTCTATGTATGTATTAGGTTTAAATCAATCTGCAGAAAAAGGAATGTTCCTTTCAGTAGTAGGCAGACATAAGTCTTATTGAGTCATCCTTGCTACATGTTTATGGCAAAATTAAAGTCAACAGTAGCAAACACTGCCTAGCACTTCTTACAACCCATTTGTAACTCGACATCTCTCTTCCGGTATTATACAGCACATTATTCAGATCTCTTGTTCCATGCACTTTCACTTATTTGGTCTTTGAACATTTGGCGAGGCTTATTACCTTTGTCAACTTTGATTCGATAATTTCTTATGTAAATATCAAAATCTTTCACCCGTTCCTTCCAGGTGACCAAATCATCGAACCATTCCTTTCTCCATCCACTATTTTATAAAGACAGGCTACAGGCGCATTGTCTTACTACCTAGTTTGTTCCTTAATCACGCAATTAACCCTATTATCGTCTATTCGTCACTTCCTGTTAAATGATTTATAATTAATTATAAAAAAATGTAATTACACAAAGAAATAACTGCCTTTTGAACAAACGTTATTTTTAATAAATAAAAGCAGTAATAAAAGGTTTTCATAGCCCAACCCTTGAACAGGACAGATAAAGTAGTAGTTATTATTTTTTTATTAAAAATACGAATTACGTGGGATTTGCAAAAAAAACAATACTATGTATAAAGGCTTTTTAGCTAAACCCTTGAACAGTTTGATAAAATTTGGTATGAGAGTTCTGTGAACTACAATATAGCGATGGAAATATTTTTGACGCAGAATTTCAAGAATCCTGCAAAATAAAATTAAATATTCTGAGAACGACCATACATAATCATACTTAAAGTCTAAAGCATAAAATTACTTACTCTAACTTGTCTGACTTCAACATAATTATAATGTTAAATAATATAATAATGTGCCAGTAGCTTGGGAATTCTGGGAAGAAACTTAAAGAATTGAAGGTGTTGAGATATCTATTATTACGAAATAGCGCCATCTAGTGGTTGCAGCTGAGAACTATAATATATTTTGCGATTATCAATGGTTGTGATAAGTAGCACCATATTTGAATGTCAAATAATAGTCTGTAATAGAAGACAGAAAATTGTACTAGAAAAGGTATCCCTGTATACCTTCATAACTATGAAATAATCATGCATTTTGCTATAACGCCCAAAACTATGTATGACTAGATGCAGGTACCCCGGCGATATTACTCGCAGTTTATCTCGTTCCCATGGGAAATTCGGCATAAAAAAATGTGTTTGCGTGAAACTAAACGCCAAACTTTCGATGATTTTAAAAAGTAGCTAAAGAGGGTTCATAAACTAAAGAACAATGTACATTAATAAAGCACAATTTAGTTAATAAATAAATAAGTTACAAACAGAGGTATACAGATACGAATATAGTCATGTCATTTGCATCCTTCAGTGAATATCATCGCCCGCCGACGACTGTACAGGGTTTAAACATAGTATTAATTAATTCATAACTCAACCTCATCAGTAATGGTTGTCACGGATTGGTGGAAACGCGCAATCAGTATGCACATTTCGCTGACAGAGACATCTGTTGGCAAACACTTTCATCTTTCAAACAGACAACTACTTGTATGAAATCTCATACGATTCAGAGTTCACTTTAAATTGGTAGGGAATTGATAAAACTGTTGTGTGTGCGACACGAAGCACATAGTAAAAGTTGTTGCCATGTTGTGGAAATGAACGTTGGAATACATATATATAGAGTAAATGTTATATTTATTGGAACACAGTATATGATCAGATAGCCGTGTGGTGACGGCGAATAGAATACATGTGTCACCACTCCTTTTTCCCGTCATGGGGGTCGTAAGAGGCGACCGAGGGAGCTCCCCAGAGAACGGGCAGCAGTGCTCTCTGTGAGTTAAACCACAACACCACTGCGATCGCCAACCCACCTGCCAAGCGTGGCGATTACTGGAATTTCACCCCAAATGACGGATCTCATTGGGGGAGGCCCTCGTCCAGCAGTGGACGTTATGGGGCTGATGATGATGATGATGATATGATCACAGTAAATAGAATGCATCAGCTCCTTTTCTTCCTGATATGTCGTCGATGCCGACCGTGACATCTGGATATTTAGGTTTATTCAGACTATAAGATAGCAACTTGTAAGTGAAGACTCATATTGATATTGTTAACTCTAAATTATGCTAAATGTGGCCGAAGGTTCCTCGTAGTACATATTTAGACTGTGTTTTAATTAAAATGTTAAAAGTTTATTGTCTCGTAACATATTAAGTGTACAATAAGGGACATCCCACCACCAGTCAAGTCCTGGCTGCCACTCGGCGTACGTGTCATTCTCTCGAGACGTACCCGTCTACTTGCGCCTGCCTCTTTTCAACGCACACGTTTTCTTCTTACAAATCATCTTGATTCATCCCTAATTTGTTGCTATAGATTAATTAATTAAAACAGAGTGATGTGGTATGCAAGATGGAGAGGACAGCCGAAAGTGACGGTGACAGCTATCTTGCGAAAATCTAAGTATCGATACATATGACTACCATAATTTTTTTTTTCTAGAGATATAATATACACTACTAGCTATCCTACGCAGTTGTATTCCGTTCCGGGTATTTTGAGATAAAATATAGCCCATAGGGATAGTAAGTATTCTAATAGTAAAAGAAGTAATAGTATCCGTTCAATAGTTTTTGAGTTTATTGAGTTTATTTTTTCCGTTTTATTTTTTTTTGTATAGATTAAAAATAGAGACACTTTGAACTTAATCGCTCTGGTTTGTCCGAAGCTTTACCGAACCATTGTCCCAAGTCCCTTAAGCACTCCTGAACACCTTTCAGGTCGCGCCCTAAGCCAGTTGCATCGGACCGTTGGATCGAATTTCGAATACACCCAACAGACATCGTCCTACACTTCCCTAAGCTGCGGTCGCCGGCTCAGCAGCTTGCCCATTCTGCAGAGGTTGTCAAACGGTGGCTACGGCCCAATTAATACTGAATCAATAATGGCGATTAATTCCGCCGCTGGTTGATTACCCCTGCAATGCGTGGTCAGCTCGGGGACGGGAAGGCTTAATTAACTAACAGTACGGATCGCGGTTGCCGTCTACTTATAAAGGCTACTTAGTTAATTTTCATCAATGAAGTACCTTACGTATTGTCCAAGTGTATTGATCTCGAAACGCCTCCGTATTTCGAATAATGTGATATTGCACTTAATGTTCTGCAACATTTGCATTGTGCTTAAGAGCAATATTGTGTTATTATGAACAGTTTGAAATAATACATTTCGTAATAAATTTTACGCACGTACATAACGTATTTTACGTTTTTCTACCGCGCAGTGGTATGACAGTGCAGACACATACTCAAAACTAGTTCTTCCGTGACTCAAATATACCTAGGAGGTATATTGAAATAACCTCTTACTCTCATTCAAATACTATCAAACGACTCCATTTAATCTTAGTTCTCATTGCTTCACTCAAAGTTATGATCGCTATTAGGCTGCAGTTCCTCTCACCGATACAACGCGAAAGTTTCAATAAAATAATGTGAAAAATTGTTACTCTATGTATTAATGGTTTACGGTAGGAGCATACAGCATTTAGTAGCAGCATCTACTTCTGTAGACCTCTAGAATAACTGTTAATTTATGCCCCGTGCTTAAAAAGATATCTTCCAGTTCCAATTCACGAAAAATGCGGCGTAAAATTTAACCATTTTAACCAATTTAATAGGAATTAGTGGACCATGAGCTGTCTATCTATCATCAATACTTACTGCATGTCCTTCTAAACACCAACTGTTATACGAGTATCCAAAGCCAAACGATGCAGAAAAAATCCCTACAGTAAAATAAACCAAACGGGTAGTTAATCGTTTCTAGTGTCAGAGAAACCGCGATTTAACTTCTTTTTCTGGTTATTGCGGAGAAAGACCTCCCCCTCACAATATCTCGCCCTTATTTGCATAGGGGGTGATAAATGTCGCAAAAAAACCTCATATCGCGCGTTATTGGGCCCGCAAGAATGTGTCATTTTTACTAAAAACGAGAATAATCTCGAATGATTCCGGTTTGCCGGTTGAGTTGGTTTCAGTAAGTGGGTAGGCACTGGACGAAATGAATTGGACTTTAGAGATACTCTGTGGTCCAATTCGTATGCATTCTAATAAGATTAATATAAAATTAAGTCAATTCAATTCAAAGGTATTATTAGGTACTATGATACCTACGTTTAGATATTGTTTTAAGTAAACACGTTATATACCTCATTCAAACAAAACTTTTTGAAATGGCACGCTTCAGAGTTAAACTTCAAATTACATAGGAGTAAAACAATACTGAATTAACAATGAACTTTTTAACATAGAACCCTAAACAAGTAAACAAGTAGAATTGCGCAGAGGTTTTGTTTAAGGGTTGTCACATATTTTATCCAGGAGTATCACTTCAGCGCCGCCCCTGCTGTCACACAAATGTCTCGCCGGGAGACCCGCATCTCGCACGAAACGTTAATCACTCCTAAACCCACCTTTCATTCTAAAATAAATTATAATTGTCTTTGTCATTCATTACGCTTGAAATTTCGTTTTGTAAAAACATTTTATCACGCGAGATATACTTCGGTGAAAAAAATTTAAACATTGTTAATTTACTAATGCTGCAGAAATTAATTGTAACTAGACATTTTATTCATGTAGTCGTTTATTAATAACTTATCATTCAAGAATAAATCGGAAGGGGACTAACGTCGAAATGATTGAAGGAAAATATTAAATTGTATAATGCTTTAGAAGGTTTAACTACAGTGTCGTACCTACTAGTGTTTCCGCTCGATAGGACAATATCGATTGTCTATCTATGTCTATCGAAAAAAAAACATGTACCGTCTCGATAGTATCGATATCGTTTTTGCTGCAATAGTAACGTTTAACAGCAATATTATTGATCGATAAACCGATAGTTTCAATCGCTGCCAACCATGAACTATCGATAGTATTACTCTTCAATATTGAATAGAGTATCAACACTAGTGGGGTACCAATCGGCATTTTTCTGAGACAAGTACCAGAATTATAATATAACAAGAATTAACCAACCATGAAATAAATTTGGCGAAGTATTGCGTCATCATTTTTGGAGAAATACAATTTTATTTACGTAGAAAGCAGACACGACTTGCTAAAAATCAAGAATGAAAGATGAAGCTCTGCACTCAGACGTTTTCCCGTTTAAAACAGTGAAGGAAAACATCGTGGGGTTACTTGCACAACATAATATCTGTGAATTTTAATAAAAAGTTGATTAATACACTTAGCGAAATGTGGTAATTTCATAATTTCTGATCAGATAAATCATTATTCGTTAAATGGTTAATGAAATAATTCTGAAAATTCTGCGTAATATCGAGCACACAAATATTCACTTACTTTTAGTGTACGTAGTTAATTTTTCACCACAATATTTTACGTAACAATGAATTTTCTCGTAGAGTTACGCTTGATCCAATTAAATTTTATACAATGTGTTTAACAAATTAATTTCTTCAGTTTCAGGTGAGTCGAGGGACTCGAAGGTACAAAAGTATCAAATAATGGGAATGATTGTTGTATTTATAAATTGTTTTTGATAGTTACTTTCAGTTTACAAATTGGCTGAGTTTAAGAGTGGAGTAAGTAACATTTTGAAAGATAGCGCTCGAGCGCTGCCATTCCCAAGACGAATTCAAAATTAGAACCATTTACTTTTTTTTTTATTTAACCGTTTCTTATGTTGCCGTACATTTGTTTCGTCCGCAAATCACGAATTGCACATCCCAGATCTATCTTCAAACCTTCTTTTGTTCGCCTTAAATGTCCATTATACTATGTGTACGTTGCATTTATGTGTATTTTTTCTCTGTGTCATTTATTCTTCTATGTGTGTGTAGTTAACTGCTTTTTTGTCATCGCTTTTATACCTAATGCGCCATTTACTATGCAGTTGTATGGGTGATGCTCGGCGCAAGATCAGTGTTCTCAGTCGTAGCTTGAATTTATTTGTGCATTTCAAATTTCAGAGTTTACCTACTGCTGGAATTAGCATTTGTTTGTGCGAGAGACACTTCAAACAACTGCATTGTATTCTCTTGTGCATATAACATTTCTGTCTCTTTCTTCTCACAACTTCACCAGAAACACTGACACAAACGGCTGCAAGCTTACTGTTGAAAATTATTTCTCTGTCACCACTCCGTCCCATTTCTTTTTTCGTTTCGTCGCGGAAATAAGTTGCCAAAGAACAAAGCACGGGCCGGCGTCGAAATTAATTACAATGCTTAAGAAACTACAAAAAAAATAACGAGCAGAGCTCACGGACCTCGAAATATTGATCGTGCCTCCCGCTCTGGCATTGTGGCGCGTGACAGGGACGGCGATAGTCCAACTAAGCTTTTGGGGTTCGGTTATCCCACACACACATAGACACGAACGGCTGAAGTCATTGAAAACGCTCGAGTATGCGTCACAAGACATCGGAGGAGGGATCCTGGAGTGAAGGGGGCAGCACATGCGCAATAAATGCACACACAGGCACAAAACATTGCGGTTAGCTCTCGCCGCGCTTTCAGCACTGAAACGACGCCCATTCAGGAAGCAAACTGCATGCTTTGAGAGATTCGAGATCATTACTCCTACATCTTAACCCTTTTTAACCTCAGCCGTGTGTATTTAGCGCCAAATGAAGTTTTGCTCTTTTGGTAGCGGCGCTTAATGCGGCGATATCGTGTGGCCGGCCGGTACTGTTAGTACACTTCGCAAATGCAGAACACGATCCGACTCCAATAAACAATTATAATGTGCGTTCCGTTCAACGCGGGGGCATGAACAATTTCGAGTGGAGTTTTTGAGTGTTCGTTAATTTCGAGTACGCTCTATCGAGAGGTCGTCGAAAATTGTTTTTTGAAATACGCAAAAAAAAAAACACGAGCACGGCTCAAGGGAAATGTGGCCGTTTTTGTCGGGAGTAGTCGTACGACATTAGCGTGACCCCTGCGAGCTGCGCTCCGAGTAATCGACAATGTTTTCGAATGCCACGAGGCCTTCAATTAGCCCCAATTTGATTCGTAACTCTTGTGTTTGTGTCGCAATTTGCGTCGAGAACGCCGTTTTTTTTTTTCGAAATTCCTTTTATTTTTTTTTAAAATTCGCGCAAGTAAACGGTAGTCGAGTGGGTTGTGTTGGGAATTAATGGTAGTGGCGCGGCCGCCGCCGCCGCCGGGCCGCGTTGAAAACAGTATGCAGTAGAGAGTCATAAATAAAGAGTTGTATTTTGCCAGTCGTATTTCTGTGGCGGCGACGGCGGCGCGCACGTACCCAACGATGGACACCGACAAAATATCTGCAATTCTAATGCTGTCGGCCTGAAGTTGTGCCGGATAAGAACGTCATGCATTACAAATGCGCGGGATAACTGAACTAGGCGCGTACCTCGCCAGATTATAACAGCGCTGTGCATAAATCACATTTGGTGGGTACGCTGTAAAGAAAATAATAATGTTTTTGTTGCTCGTGCCGGGCCTGGGCAAGCTTTGTTCGTAACTCGTTAGTGTTGCGTCAGTAATGATCGTTTAAATTTCGTTTTCGTATGCGAAAATTTGTTCGAATACGGAAATCTGTTAAAGAAATATCCGATTAATTCACAGTATTTCGGAAACACAATTCAAATAGACAGTAAGTAACAAGCAAGACAGTTAAGGCTCAACTCGCAAAGAGACGAATGGTAAAATCCAATTGCTAAACACGCAATAAATAATGTCTTTGAGCTTGTGTTGTGTTTATTTCAATAATATGCGTGGTCTATATGTTCGGTATTATAATTGTAAGGGGCGCCGACACTGAAATACCTAGGGAAAATCAACTTCTAAACCAAACCCTTAGAATCGTAGGGAGTAACATGGGGGGTTACCTTAGACCACAAATAACCCAAAGGCCTAGTAGTCACGATACCTGCGTCTAAGATTCAGCGGTCCCGGGTTCGAAGCTTCAGCACACTGTGTTAATCTGGGTATTTTATCTATTACTGTGTATGTCAATATATGTATCTCTTCCATAGTACAAGGTTGTAACATTTGTAGAGATATTAATTTCTGGATATTTTAATAACCTATGACGTGTAACATTTAAAACCATACACTATATTTTTATCGGTAAATAAGTGTTTTGTTGTATTCGCCTTTAGTCATGTATATTTTAACCGTATTAAATTTTTTTTATGAACCCAAAAGTACCCTAATGTATTTATTAGGTAAACATTTATGGTTTTTAGGCATTTGGTAGATCATTGTTAGGCTGAAAATGTAGGTAGCATTTCCAGACACAAAAGCTTCTCTTCACCTAACCTGCGGTATTAAACCTAAAATCATTCAAGTAACTATATTAAACTAATTTCTGCAGCAAGCTAAGATTAACTGCAACCTGAGTATAAAGGGTCAATAAAGCTCGATTCAATACAAAAGGCTGTACAGCAAAGCTCGCACAAAAGACACAGAGAGACGCCCGCATTTCGAAGCCGCAGCAGATTTTCGGAAGCTGTCCAGCTGACAGTGCCTGCGGACGTGTACTCATCCCGCAGGCACGGGCCAGTTGCACCACTCCGTTAAACACGAGCTGGGTCTGTATTGCAATTACCGAATTTCGGTCGCCATTTGGTGGATATTGTGATTCCTGTCGCCGCTCATTTTCTTCAAGTGCAGTATGACTTTTCATGTAGATGACGCTTTGTAGATGACATTAAGCTGATTCGAAGACTATTTTCTTCGCGTGAAGCACGGCACACAGTTTTATAATTACGTCTTATTGTTATTTAATTTGTTGTTATGTTTCATTGTGTATTTCGTGTTTCATGTGAACTAAAAAAACGTCTATATATCTATCTATCTGAAGCGAAAGGGATAGATCAGGACCGTGACAAATGGAGATCTTAAATCGCTGCATATCCCACTGGGAGACAGGCGTGAAGTGTATTATATGCATGTATAAGCCTATTACTGCGTATTCATTTCACAATAACGAAATATTTTAAAATATTGCGAAGTGCAATAAGTGATTAAAATAGTTAAAAATATAATTTAGTTTAAAGCAATACCGAAACCTATAAGGTATAAAAAGGTCACAGCATATTTACAACATAATTCCTATACTGAGGGCATATATAAGAAAAATCGTGGGTAACACCGCATAAACGATAAACGTGACCATCGACTGCATTTAAATACTAACAGTATCTATTTGTAGAAATGTTATTTAGGTTTGTTAATGCATTAGAGGATCTGTTCAGATAAAGCTAGATTATTGTAAACACTACGAGCCACATACGGGTTATGTGGCTCGTAGTGTTTAAGTATTATGTATTTATATAGCTGCAGCTTATTTTATAGTAGTCTTAGTTCTCCAAATAAAATAACTACTAGTACTTGTAAGGCTAAGAATGAAACTTGGTTATCGGTAGCCTCAAGTTAAGCTCGGGTTAAGAAATAGTCCTGTGTGGATTAAACTGGCCCCCGACGGCGCCTGAGTGGTAACCCGTGTTACAGGGACGCAACAAATGTGTGTAGCGTGTAAGAGTGCTGTACAGCTGCACACTGTTCCATTGACGGATGGGGGTAAAAACCGTCTGTGTCTTCAAATTGTATTTTTTTTTATCATAAAACGTGGTGCTGGTTCTTCACTGCTTAAGCATAGAAAAAAAAATACACTTTACACCTTCTAATCCCAAAGCGGGGTAGGCAGAGGCACTTGCTTAATAAACAAGTGCCCACGGTTCACCAAGCGTATTTAACCCAACGTGACAGGGCGTGAACCCATCGCCGTTATAGGGTTCACACACCTTGTGGTGTGCGGGTTTCATCGCGATGTTATCCTTCACCGTACGAGCGTTGCGTTGCGTACATAGGCTCATTATGCATAGAGGAGATTAAATACACTTCACCGCTTTATAATTCCAAAGCGAGTTAGGCAGAGGCATTTGCTAAGCAAACGTCGCGGTTCACCAATCGTATTTAACCCAACGTGATAGAGGGTGAGTCCATGACCACAAAAGATACCCATTTGAAACACGCCTAGTATAATACAGATTTGAACTGACTGAAAACCAGGCCTCAGCCACAAATATGTATAACTAGTGAACACCCCGCCATTTCATTCACGTAGTTTTAGTATTTCATACAAACTATACCACCCTCTATTTAGTGACGCAGGGATAGGGATAAAAAGTAGCCTATATCTTTTCTCAGACTCTAAACTATCTGTAAACCAAATTTAATTTAAATCGATTCATCAGTTTTGGTGTGAGAGAGAGACAGACAAACAGAGTTACTTCCGCATTTATAATAGTAGTGTATTTTAAACTAAATTTTACGAAAGACTTTTTCCAATAACCATGTGTGCTATACAGAGTGTAAAAAGACACCGAGCAATAGTGTCTTAGAAACGTTGTTGGGTTCGTCAATATGAACAACTTTTACTTTGGCGACAAAGCAGGGACAAGAAAAACAAACGACAAACTCCATACAAAATTAACCCAACAACGTTTCTAAGACAATTTAAAAGCACGGGATCTTTTTACACTCAGTATAGTTAGTTATAGTTGCAGTCAATACCTTTGGGATTACCTACATATTATAGTAGTCCTATTAAAATTTCAATCACATTAAATATGCAGTAACTTGCAATTCTCAGTGCTGGAAACTCTTTGTCTCTGTGTTAGCTGTTTATGGTTTTGAGCAAGTTTAGCTTTTGTAGTTCAAAGTTACTGGAGCGGTTTTACCTTGTAATTTCTTTGGTCAATAAGGTTCAGTTTACAGTGGCACCGTTTTGTTTGTCTATTACCCTGACGTAATATGGAGTTCTGATGAGTTTTTGACGAGTCTGTTGTTGATGTGGGGTACTGCTGCTGGTGGAATTCTAAACTCAGCACCGTACATAATATAACTTGGACGTTTCTATTGGGAAATGGCCATTGAGAGGCAGGTCAAGATAAAATGGTTTTCAGGTTACAATTTCCTTCTGAGTGCCACAGCTCGGGGGATACGTACAAATTTCAAATGTAAAAAATACAATCGTGTAATACAAAAAAATTAAACTAAACTTTTTGTTCATTGCTCTCGGCAATTTTCATGCGACGGGTTACATGTAGAATAATATTAAAACGCACACATTTTTTTAGCAATTGTTAAGTTTAAGTTTATCTACAGGATAATAACTTAAAACACACACAAATTAAAAAACAAAGACAAACGTTGTCCTGTCACAACTTAGAATATTCAATTTGTAATTAGTTGGTATAATTTCCCGTGCAATTTTATTGTTTTTTTTTTTCTTTCATAACTACCTTTTCTGACATTAATAAGTACAGAAAAACAATAATAAGAGAAGTTGGTCCAGCCACACCCAAGGTTAGGGATATTGTAGCCACAAAAATAAAGTAATTATTTCTTATTACAAAAGAATTTGGCATCTGGCATCATCAAAACCTGATTTTCTGTTCATGTCCTCCGCCACCTTTGAAATATCTCCTTCAAAACAGTAAAGATAATCGGTTCACCATAATAACCTCCTTTTTGGGTTTTTTACGAAGTTTGTCTGCATGACGTTAACTTGCACACTTGAAAACGTACAGAAGTACAGTCACGTTCATAATCCCAAAAACTACGCCTGAGAACGTGTGCAGCTGGTGGCATGTTACGCGTCTAACCGCCTGCAGCAGCTAAATATTGTACATTCTAGGTGGGTAGGCTACATTTCCGACGAAGAAACACATAAACTCCCTTCCTGAATTGTTGGTGTGGGCGTCACGAGTAGTGCTTAGTCTCAATAGTTTATTGTCAGTTCCTTTTGAAAGAAAAATATGTTTATTTTTAATTAAGAACAGTGGACGAATATGGGCTTATAATTATAATGATGATGATTAGAACTGTTCAAGGGAACTTGTCGAAACTACATACCTACTCATGGTTGATGAGGTGAATAAAATGCCATGCAAATACTAAAATAATATAATCCTTCAAGATAGATTTTACTCCCAATAAGGGAAATTAAAAAAAACAAATGTGATTGTTTTTACGTTTCGAACCGGTTATAAAATCTTGAAATATTTAATCAAAATAACTTCCACAACGCTATTATTTTAATGGCAACACAAATTAGAGGAATACAAACGCAGGATAAGTAAAAGCCACGACACAACAATACGACTGACAAAGATTGATACAGTGGAACGGTCATCCATCACAAGTTAGCCGAAACGAATGTCTCAGGCCAAATGCGCGCCAAGGCCGGGCCAAAACCCTAAAGCCAAATGTTAACCAAAATCACCGAGCCATTCTTTCGCAAACAAAGAGCCGAGGCGTCTAAAATTCCAACACAAAATGACTAAGGTATTTTAATCTTTGCCAACGAAAATTTCCGAGTGCGCTTGACAATTTAGGCACAAAGAAACGGGGGCCGTCGAAGAATACCACATCCTAACAAGAGGCACATACGCGCGCTGTTATAAAAAATAATACGCTTGATGCATTAAAATAATATGTCTTATAATGCTTATTGTTACAATTTGAGCACAATATTAGTCGAATCACAAACAATTAAGCGATGAATTACATGGCCGAAGTCACGCACGCTTCATGAAAGTGTGACGTCATCTAATAACCATATACGCAGTGAAAAAGCTTTTGCACCCTAATGCTATCAACCGAAGGTCCATAGTAGCGTGGCAGGTGAATTCTAGAAGGGTCAATGAAACCAGAAAGTTATCGCGATACGGGAATCTTTTCCGATTTCATTGACGAACCCCTTTTGTTGCGTTGATTGATAAACTGGGCTGCTTTTGTGTTCGGATGTGGACAGGCTGAAATATACATTGCACCCTTTGTACAGTGCTGACGTTAGGTAGAAATTCCCTTGTCATAAACGATCGATTTATTGTAAATGATGATTGAAGGAGAACGAATTATGAGCATTTATTTATATAGATTGTTCTCTATAGGTATTATATGTAATACATCTAAGAAGTAAATAAAATATATCAGGTACAAAATACTGATAACGTACCTATCGGTATCCATAACTACATACGGACAATTTTACACAATTATCATAAAAAAAAACATATTTATTTTGAATGATACTTGTGGAAAATTATAAACCCAAAGCGGGGTAGGCAGAGGCACTTGCCAAGCAAATGCCCACGGTTCACCAAGCATATTTAATCCAACATGACAGGGGGTGACTCTTATTCTACCTAAATAACAAATATTATATTCACAAATTTTACATTAGCAAAGCCCAAAATTACCTATTCCCAGAATTCGGGTGAATCCACTGTAAAGTTTCAAAGAAAATGACACTTAAATGAAATACAAATTACATTACACTAGACAACAAAAAAATTACGCGATTATACTTCTCAAATGTCAGATAAATATCATGAAAACTCGACTTCCAAGTATCCACTGGGAATTATGAATGAACTGGAGATTTTCTAAAGAAAATAAATACGTATGGGATTCGAAGGTTGTTTTATATGCTTACCTACGCCTTCGAATTGCACTCTCCGCTTGAATTATAGAAGATTATCTTTCAAATACACACATCAAAAGTGTCTAGGGATCAAGAATATTTTTAGCTGTAAAAAAATCTAATTTATTTAAATCAAATCTAGTCTTCTGGATTGGTCTCCTACCTAATTCCCCATGACATATCAATGACCACATTTTGAATAAATTATGAATGAATTCAGTTTTTGTAAAATATATTCTAGAATGTAATCTTCTAAAATGTCCTTGAAACCTAGACACTTTGATGTGTGTAGTATCTGTCTAATCAAAGTATTGATAATTGAAATCAGGAAATTGGAAAGAACGAATCAAAAGGTTAACCGTATAGCTGAAATCGGTTATTCCAGGTTACCAGTTATGTAGTCCAAAGTTTAGTGTCAAATAGGTTCGATACATCTATATCTATATTAGAATAAAACTGTACATTGATTCTTTTACGAGAAAAACAGTGAAGTATATCAAATTACCGTTACAGAAGCCGAATTACATATTTTTGGAAAAATGTCTGTCTGTTTGTCCGCGAATCACGTCAAAACAGCTGGCCAGATTTGGTTGATATTTGGCACGTAGACACCTTATTCACTGGAATAACATTTGCTTTAATTTTTATCCCGGAATTTATAATATATATTAGCAAAACAACGTTTACTGGGTCAGCTAGTAGGTTAATAAACAAATTCACGTAACAGAAGGTAGGTTCTGTGTTTTTCGAGCTTGTCTGTGGTTATTTTCGTGCCAACATACCCCGCAAAACTATTTACAAATGTCAAAAGTTTAACAAGTTTTGCATACTTACTTATTATTTTTTTAACCCTTCTCTTTTCCACTTTTGCTTGCACAAAAAAAATACTTTTGTTTAATTTAAAAGTTTGTTGTCACCCTCGCGCTGGATGAAAAGCGGTGATAAAATACAGAAACGTGATTAATTAAAGTAACAAATGCTTAGCTTTTTTACAAGTAATAATATAAAGTAAAATACATAAGTAGTAGGTATAAATTTAATCTCAAGATACTTAATAAAATTAACGCTAAACACCTAGCCTGAAAGTACTAACCTAGGGTCCTACAAGGATCTTTTGGCATGAGATTGCTGAATATTCAATGCAGATTTTGAAGCCCACGGAGAAATACCGAAATAAACACTTTCTGGTTTTATTTCAGGTGATTTCTTTAATTTTTTCATGAAACAAAACGTATAACTATACAAGACTCGAAAATGTTAAATTGTGTGCTAAACTTTTCAGCCACGCGCCAATATATCCTTGTAGCAATGGTAACGTCAAAATCCCGTTCCGCCATTTTGGTACGGTTTTGGCGCGAAAACGGCCGTATCGCGCGGCCGCCGATAAAGCAGACGAAGACGGATGGCCCGACGATGTTCACCCATCCATCACTAGATGGCAGCACCGTACATACAATGCCCGACGCTCGATAGTGTTCACGGTAGTTGGAATTCAGAAGTTATCTCGAGATTTCTGTTTCGTTGATGGGTAGAAACTTTGATGTATTGATCTCCGATGTGCTGCTAAGTGATTTAGTTCCTGGAATTGGTAGGCCTTTCGTACAAACGAAATTGGTAACTCGTTAAAATAACAAAATATTCGTTATAAAATAAGAAATGCGAGAACTACGCCCCAAGAAAGACAATATGTCAAGGCAGAATATGAATGACACTAAGCATAATATAGCAGCAAAGCACACGTAGTTAAACAACGACATAGTTAAGTAATCTATAGAATAAAGATAATAAAAAAAAATTTTTTTTTTAGCAAAAGTCACTAAAGAGGATTAAAGTCACGTCCGTTATCCGTAACTGTAACCATAGACGATTGATCGCAACTTTTGCCACGAGCCTGACGTTAACAAATGTGCTCTACCTCCTTTACATTCATCAACCATTTCGTGCAGGTTGCAACTATTTCTGCTTGCAGTTTATGGGTTTGCAGCGGCTCGGAACGACCAGTCGCATCGATTTTCGATTCCGAAACTACCAACTGTTTCGGGTTGTAAACAGGTGCAAAACGTTGTTTCGACTCGATACTTATTGACTCGAAACACGAATGAAAGAAACTTTTAAAGTTATTACTTACTCACAACTTTGTGGCAGTATTGTTGATGCAATTGTTTCGTTAAAGCTAGGATTTAAAGCTGTTACGCTACGTAGCTTATTCACACTTTATTAGGCATCAGATCATCATCGTCAGCAGTTAGATCTTACGAACCATTAATTGAAGACTACAATGATTAATTATCAGTCTTTATTTGGGACATTTCGCCTCTTATTTCTTTGTCCGGTAACCGTCCCACAGAATACAATAAACATGATTTAGTTCTAGCATATGACGGGGTACAAAGTGCTGTTGGCATTTCAATGGTAAAGGGAGGTACATACATACATACATACATACACTTCACGCCTGTCTCCCAGAGGGGTAGGCAGAGACTACAGATCTCCATTTGTCACGGTCCTGACATATCCCTTTCGCTTCATCTACATTCAAACATCTTTTCATACATAACCTTCGGTTTCGAGTACTTTTCACGCCACCTTCGGCCAGGACATCACCAATCTGGCCTGTATATGGCCTTTTGGGGCGACCTCTACTCATCACCCATATAAATCTCTTTCGTCAATCGACTTTCATCCATTCTCTCCATATGCCCAAGGGAGGTAATAAGTTAAAAGAAGCCGGCAATACTTGCCACAGTTCAAAGAGTGGAGAGTAGGAGCTTAACGAGAGACAGAGCTTTTATCGACATCAGTTACGTAAATATCAATCAGTTCTGTTGTTCATTAGAACTTCCACCCTTACAAACCAGGATGATCAATCGCACGTTATTGCAAAGGAGCTCCACAATAGCCTATCCCTCTACGTCCAAGGATGGCTCCTAGCCAAGGAATGTTCTGAACCTTACGGTAGGTATACACTGTACATTACGCCATTGGTACTGCAATGTAATGTACAGGTAATGCTTAAAAATATCACAAAACATTTTGAGATAAAGATAAGGTGTTGAATACGAGTGTTCATAGACACATCCTGCAGCGACTCACAAAGTGGCTGCTTAGCATTCAGAGCAGGTACTGCGCGCCGTATCGCGGTGCAATTTAGATACCCGCTACTGTCGAGGCGTGTACGCCGCCATTTTGAAATGAGCTGACGTCACATAGCTAAATGTTTGCATCAACAGCTCAACGCACACCAGTCTTCGTATACGCCTGCGGCCAAAATGTGTACCACCACTACCTGTACATGAGAACTACATCCATTGAGAGGAGCAGTAGACGAAAATACCTATACATATTTGGTGAAGGAATATTCGGTTGTGATGCCTCACGATATCTGATGTGGCTGTACGTGTCAGTACAGACCGTAATGGAACTCAAACAAAAAGTTTTTCGAATAACTTTCATGACATCGAATATTCAAATGTGGTTTCGTGTTCTGACAATGAATAGTTAACCTTGTTGCATGTCTTATATCTGTATCATTTAAAACTATCTGGATGGAAAGACAAAAATAGAACAAATGTTTTCACCCTAGAATTCGAGTAAAGTGGAAAGTACTACTGGAAAGTAAATTACATAGAACAATCTGAATAGGTATACCGATTGTTTTTTAAAGCAGATATGACTGTATACATTTATGTAATCTATGTTGTATGTGTTTTGTACGAATGTATTTGAATCAAAATATTGGTAGAAGACGACATAATAAGAGATTATTCCGGGTGATTCGACGTGCACGAGAGATTATCCACTTATCACCCTTACGATTGGTCTATATCAGTAATGATTGATGTGATCTACCATCACCTCATTCAATCCATCAAATATTTTGTAGGTACGAAGTATACTAACTAGAGATTATGGATATGAGTTTACGTAAGCATACACACACGTATTTATAATATAACGATATCTTATTGATATTATTTAATAGTGCTGTCATTAAGGCAGAACGTAAGTGCGATATTGAATTAATGAATAAATCCTAATATTTAACATAGTAGATAGGTACTTTACATACATACACTTCACGCTTAGAGGGGTAGGCAGAGACTACAGATCTCCATTTGTCACGGTCCTGACATACCCTTTCGCTTCATACATGACCTCCGGTTTCGAGTACTTTTCACGCCACCTTCGCCCAGGCCATCACCAATCTGGTCTGTATATGTCCTTCTGGGGCGACCTCTACTCACCCGCCCATTACATCACCCATATAAATTTCTTTCGTCAATCGACTTTCATCCATTCTCTCCATATGTCCAAACCACCGAAGTATGCCGAACAAGCCCTTTTCAATCTTGGTCACTACGTCTTCCCTAAAACCGCAACTTTCTCTTATCACACTATTCCTTTAAGTGCTTTACGTATTTAAAAAAATATCATTGCCTCTGCTCCATTCTCGAAGTTTCAATAATTTGATATATTTCACCTATCATAATACATCTAACTCAGGCTATAACAGAAAATGATCCAAGAAACAATATTTCAGCAAAACCGTTAAAACACAAAACACGACACAAAAAATGTCTCCACTCGATTTCCACTTAGCTTTCTGACCTTTTCACTGGAAAATGAATACCGGTTATCCGTATTTCAGTGGGACTGCGTTTCACTAGGGAGTATTGCCTGCAATGATACTATTTCAACGGTCTAAATTCGCTTCCAGAGACCTAAATAAAAGAAAAATAACCCGGCGACTCGATTATGACGTGCTATCTTTGGGAATACCCGGGAAAGAAATCCATGACGTTTATTTGACACATACAATTCATATTTCACTCATGAATGTCAAACTCCCTATAGAAAAATATGACAAATGACAAATATGAAAAATGGAAATTTCTCCATTGGGTCGAAAGGGTGTTATCGGCTCGTACGGATGCTTTCTCTACGTTGAACAGTATGTGTGGCTGGCTAATCTATTGTGGGTAAGGCAGAGATAGCTATCACTTTTGGCAACTAGCTCCTTGCCTCTATAAACACTTTATTGACTATCTACATATGAAGGTTTCCTGGGAATTAAACACTTATTAGCTATTTTTTTATTTATTTGTATGCACACAGTTTAAGCTTCCTATAACTGTAGGAAAACCATTAGTCAGTAATGAGACGATTTGCCCATTGATGACTAACAGCTACTTTCGTAGTAAGAAGTGGATCAAATAAAAAACCAATAAATTCTTACATACAGAAGAAAATAGAAAAAAAAACATTAGTCTGTCAGTGTAATGTGTATTGTACCTTAATCTTATCTTTCTCTTTAACCAAATTAAACAGATATGACAACGATGAAGATCACAATAATAAACGTAATAGATCAGCAATGCAGGTGATAGGCTAAAATAGAAAATCGATAGCGAGCGATCGTGACCCGGAACTGCAAGGCGGAAGACTTGCAAAGCCCCCGAGGTCCCCATTCATCGCTCTATTGGATACTGAAGAGCCATTTCTAATGCTGACTCTTGAAAAAAACAGGAGAAAATTTGAAATTTTTCATTCAAGGCGCTTAAATATGATGCAATTTTAAATTAAGTTTTGGAAGAGTCACGACTAAAACAGTTATTTATGCTTATGGATTATGAAGTCACTTTTTTATGCATACAGACAACCTTTTGACCACCATCCTGCTGATGTTAAGCTGTGTGGTGCAGAGAGAGCATGGTATCAGACAAACAGAGGTAGGTAGAGCTACAGGGTAGCCAGAATATGGCACTACTTGGTGGCATGGTTTCGTTATTCGATTCCCACAGAGGAAGGTGTCCAGTATATTTCCCAGGTATTTTGCAGGTATTATTGGTGATCAAAAGATCTCATAAGTTCAGGTTATCAGATCAATAGAATTTAGATGTTTGAGGGTAGTTGCGGATTTATATCAAACCAGTGAACGTCGCAGCCGCCGCACCCCAGTCCACTCGTGACCACGACGCATGCAACTGCGTCGAAACGTCGAATAAAATAACAACGGTAAGCTCTAGCTTGTCTTTGATTATATTCGTGACGATATACCTGATGAACAATATAGAGTATCAATAGAAGTTAGTTTAGACCTTGGCCTGGAAACCACGTAAACTTGCAACTCAACTTATTACTCGGGCAAAAATATGTAATAAATAATATACCTACTTTGAAGAAAACGCCACATCAAACCATCGAGTATCACTTAGACCAAACATTTTACGACAAGGATAAACAATATGATGGTTATTTGGTCGATAAACTATTAAAGTTTCTTAATGACGTGGTTCGGTTTTATAACGATAACATAACAATTATTATGTGTGTCTTGTGTTACACAAAATGGTTTATTTATAACTTGACACATAAGCCATAACTAGATTGGTATACATGAAATCTTTCCTGTGTGCTATAAGTTTCTGATATGCCTAAAATATATTAACAATGTACGTATGTGTTCATTAACCAGGCTACGTGTGCAGGATTCACACACTTTAATAAATATGCGCATTTCTTCTTCATACAATATCATAAGGTGTGTGATCACATGTTCTTCTTCACCATAATCGTTGCGTAGCGAAAATTTCAGCGTTACAAGGCGTGCATACATAGGATCTGAAAAAGAAACCGATATTTGCACGCACAATATAAGAGCCGATCGCAATCTAAGTACCTGATAACAAGACTGCAGCTCTTCCTTTGGAAATGCCAATAATCGATACGCTTGGTAGGCGGTTTGGCGATCGCAGTGGTGTTGTGGTTTAACTCACAGAGATCGCTGCTGCCCGTCCTCTGGAGAGGTCCTTCGGTCGCCTCTTACGATCCCCAAGACGGGAAAAGTTGGGCTGACGTGGTGACGCAAGTATTCTATTCGCCGTCACCACACGTCATTTTGGAATTTGAATGTGACACAATTGAACATAACAGACTCAGCCCTCTTCATAAGTAAACAGCAATGATGTGGCGAGCAAGCTCCAAGCTCCGGAGGGGTTCAACTAGCCACCAATCACCCTGAATATGTAAACTGGTGCAAACAAATTACCGGCGTTGTCTCCATGGACCGCGCGACCGATCGCCGACTGCCATTTTGCAAGCACAAGTTTCCGACGAAATCAACCTCTACGGCTTTGGTAACAAGAATCGGAATGCCAATTAATAGAAGCCCGACACAAACGGTGCCATCTCTGATTCCCTCCAGCCTATTAAGGTATTGGATTAAAATAGTTCTAGAAACAAGTTAATTTAGTGAACGTCGGGGATCTGATATTTTAATCTTGGACTTTGGTGTGAACTTCTTAAATAGCCCCGTTCTGGCCTTGGACTGGAAAGAATAATCTTAGCTACCTTTCCTTAAAAATATATTGTAAAAGGTCTCCGTAAGGATATTGCTGTTACGAAAGGGATTAAGTATTACTTACATGAAGTGTGAATCAGATCTCTAAAATGGGTTGTCCGCTTCGTGAGGCACCAAAATCAATAAAAGACTATCCAATGTTTTAATTTTTGATTGATACTGGCAGACTAAAGTCGCAAATCCATGACATCCAGCTAGTTTCACTGCAGTGCTGTTAATCTTCACGGCTCCAATATACGTTTGAGTGCTGGCTGAATTTGAAACAGCTTTCATTATACTGCCGTTTACCGTCCCCAAAAAAGAAAATATTGCCGCGCCGAGTATTTGATTGCTGAACTGCGCGCTCGTATTTTTTGCCGGATTATTTCAGCGCAGCGCCATCTGTCGTGAAACTCGGTGCGGCTGCGCGAACCGTATTGCCAAGTCGCTGAAACTGAATAACAGATGTCGCTGCCGTCAACCGGCCGAAACTAATAAATGAGGGGTAAATCCTCGGGGAAATTAAAAATAGTTTGGCAAATCCATAATACTTAAGGCCAAGTTTCCGCTTTTAATATCGCGGTAACCGCAACTTTTTGTTGGCAGCAATACAGCCGAGAGGCAAGTATCGACGATCTACGAGCCGAACCGAGTGCTCGTGTTCAATGAATAAAATGTTAAGTTCGCCGAATGTTTTGCGTCGCCGAAGTTTGCCTATTAGGCGCTTTTTGCATTGTGGACACGGAATTCCGGGTAGTCAATCGGCAAAGCACTTACTCAACGCAAATATAAGCGGAGTCGTCGACAACGGAATTTGGCCGAAAACTCTACTAACTACCTACTAATTTGTTCGTCTATTTAGCGGAACGCCGTCCACTTTGGACGCTGATTTTGGAGTTTCGAACGCTTTGGATCAAATGATTTTATATTGAACATTAATGTGGCAGGTGTACATACATGTCGTGGTATGACCATATAATCCCGTGTGAAAATATCCTTAACATCACTTTATCAATCAATATCAAAGATCGACTTTCTTAGCAAAATAGGTACCTACTTACACTGGCTCTTAAAATGTATTTATTACCAGTCCATACAGAAAACTGTATTACTTATATTTAGGAATAAACTTGAAAGTTACTTGCCATAGTTAGTGGTAAGTTTCTGAAGGAAAAAATCAAATCATCATTTTCTGTTCCCTAAGGTGTTGTAAGCATATTTTCTTTTGTCATTATAATATCACAGTACTATATATACATTACCAAGGACCACATACAGATTTTCTTTATAAACATTAATCAAAATCACACAAAGTATAAGGTAAAATAGGTTTAAGACAAAAAGCACTTAAATAAATCTCTTATTAAATAACCTAACACATAACTCACGAGCACCAATAAATATTAGGTATCAAAAAACTATTACAGTTTTGCACGGCCATGAACAATGATTTATTTTTTTTAATATCACCCGCCCGAGACACAACAAAACCTCCGCGTGCAATGTTACTGAAAAAAAATATATGACAAAGAAAAAAAAATCTGAAAATACTTTATCAATACCTCTGTTATTATGAAAAGGAGTGTTGATATTAAGTGGTTATGTCCCTCATCATAGGGCGGGGAGATAACGGGACGAACTCCGGTCGAGGGCGGACAAAAAATACGTCACAAACTGAGCGAAGCGTCTCTCTCATTCTTTCATTCTCCCTCTAAAATTGTTAAGAATGTAAACCAGATTACGTCGGTTGCATAAACTTCGCGTTGCTGTCCCAAGACCCACACTTTGACGCTGAAATTTCCGACGCTTTGGCTGATAAAAAAAAATATGCCTGTAGAAATTCCCGATAGATGTCAGTGCTGATAGTCACTTTGATTTCATAGGCATTTTCTCGATTTCTCAGACATTTTCTCGATTTCTCAGACGCCATGACAGATGTCATTTAACAATTAATTTAAAGATGTAAAATATTTTATAGAATACTTATTATTATTTTTTCGTTCATTTTTGTTCTGAGTCGTAAAATTAAAGGTACTAATATGTTACTATACAAATTAAATCCACGGGGCAAAAGTCGACCTAAGGGGTATATGAAACAGATAGGTTTGCCGTCTATCATTTATATTTGTAGTTTTGTACCACGACTCTGAAATTGGTTAAATTATTTATATTCAACGACCACCGTGGTAGAAGATGCGAGCGGCAACGACGTCGCCACTCTATATTATTATGTAGATAGGTAGATGACAATAATTTTTGTATATGTTATACCTGTATCTTAACCCTAATGGAACATGAGCGTGATTCATAACACGTTATAAGTATTACACTACTAGTGGACGCCCCGCGATTTCATTCGCGTAGTTTCAGTATTTCATACTATATCTTTATAATATTTTATTTTTTTAATATTTCAAACTATAACACCCTCTACATAGCGACGTGAGCAACAGGATCGGGGTAAAAAAAAGAAGTATCCTATGTCCGTCTCCCGGTTGTAAGCTACCTCCCCACCAATTTTCAACCAAATCGGTTCATCCGTTCTTGAGTTATAAATAGTGTAACTAGCACGACTTTCTTTTATTTAAATAGATTTGATATAATTCAATTACTAAGCGTTAAAAGTGCACAGTATAATTCTTTGTCAAAGCAACAAAGAGAACGCTCACACATTTCAAGGCAACACTAAGTCTTCCGTATAAAGTAAACAAACTGTAGTATTTACAAGTATAGATTTCTTTGAGACCCAAAGTCCTCAGCTACTAGCAGAGCTTTTACAATAAAACCTTACAGTATACATTGTTCAGAAAATAATAAAAGAAATCACTCTACGTTTAAAACTAAAGTTTACACTGCCGAGAGAAAAAACCATCAGCTACACAACAAACAGTACAGTAAAATAGATCTTCACAAAACGGCCGGTTAATCTTAACTCTTACGTAAATGCTCAACACTGATAATATCCGCTTATAAATATTACGAGTGGGCTTTTAATGCTGTTGTATAAACAGCGGATTAACTTTAAACGCAATGAAAAATCATTGGCAAACTGTACCTATAAAAAGCTTGTTAACACTGCCGGTGGAGCAGCTTGCAATCGAAAGCTTTGGCCAGAGCTTCCGCGAGGAGGGATTCTCGAGGCGAGAAAGTTCAACGGAGAGGTTAAACTGTGGGGTATGAATGTGACCGAGTTTGTTAAACATTTAAATCATACGTAAACAGTCGCGTTTGGACAGTCACAAGCGTAAATTATATATAGGATAGTGCTGAAAAAGTTTGCGTGTTATTTTATCCTAATGCAGAGTTCTTCGTATGTTGGGCAGAGTTTTTCAAAATAGAAGAATGCAAGGATAAGTGTTCGTTTAGCTGTTAGTTTTAAATCATAGAAAATAATATGGTTAGATTTTATTTTAGTTCATCATAAATAGGTGTTGGGTCAAATATAATTATTTGTAATGTTTTTTTAATTAATAACTAGTGGACTGTCCGCGATTTCATTTGTGAAGTTTTAAAGTATAATAATTTCAGACAAACTTTAACGATATAGAGTTATCCCACAGGATCGGGACGAAAAATATATATATCCATCTCCTGGTTCTAAAATACGTACCCACCAATTTTCAGCCAAATCGGTTCAGTCGTTCGACGCTATATAGTGTAACTAACACGACTTTCTTTTATAGATATACTAGTGGACGCCCCGCGATATCATTCGCGTAGTTTCACTACTATAACCTCATACAAACTATAACACCCTCTATATAGCGACGCGTACCACAGGAATGGGATAATAAGTATCCTATGTCCTTCTCTTCTCCTTGTTCTGAGCTACGTCCCCACCAATTTCCAGCCAAATAAGTTCAACCGCTATTATGTTATAAACAATGTAACTAACACGTCTTTCTTTAATAGATATACACTAGTGGACGCCCCGCGATTTCATTCGCGTAGTTTCAGTATTTCATACAAACTATGACACCCTCTATATAGCGACGCGACCAACAGGATCGGGGTAAAAAGTATCCTATGTCCATCTCCCGGTTCTAAGCTATCTCCCCACCAATTTTCAACCAAATCGGTTCAGCCATTCTTGAGTTATAAGTGGAGTAACTAACACGACTTTCTTTTATATATATATAAGATGTACGAGTATAGATACAGATTTCTAGAAGTATTTTTTCATTGCGGTAGGTAAACAATGATTTCTGGAATTATTTAGGCAGGAATATAATACGTGTTTATGATTACAATGTGCAATTGTCTCCCCCTAGTCCGCTCTGGAATACGCTTAGTGAACTGTGATCATTGTCTTAGCAAGTGCCTCTGCCTACCCCGCTTTGGGATTAAACGGCGTGAAGTGTATGTATGTGGAATAAAACATCTGGACATACTTATTTACCTATAGTATAGGTAGGTAGCTATTTAGATGTATCATTGTTTGTGTACCTTTTGTTTGTATCTAAATGAATGTATAAAACATCTGAATATTCACACAGGATTATATTTCCATCTGTCTCTTAATAAAGGACCACCAACACAATTACTACCCATATTTGTCCAAGCGTATATAACCCAAAAGTGATACATATTAAGCCCGTCGGGTTACTTACACACATCAAAAGTGTCTAGGGATTAAGAACATTTTTAGCTCTAAATAAAAACTAATTTATTTAAATCAAATCTAATGTTCTGGATTGGTCTCCTACCTAATTCCCCATGCCTGTATCAATAACTTATCACCACATTTTGAATAAATTATGAATGAATTCAGTTTTTGTAAAATATATTCTTGATTGCAATCTTCTAAAATGTACTTGATCCCTAGACACTTTTGATGTGTGTATATACATTGAACATCCATTATAACATAGCTACTTTAAATCACGTCTCATAAATCACTTCTAGCCACACAATTGGGACAAAACATACGTCAAAAAAAATACCCTAACAAATTCCATTTAGAAATAATAGCACTCTATCTCATGCAGGGGATACTTCCCAAAAATCGTTACGTAACAGACAACAAAGGATTAAATTGCTTCAACAGCCTCATGGTCTATCTCCACTGTACATTAGTCGCAAGGCCCTCCACTCCCCGGGCCAAAGTCTATCGAGTGGCCGGACCGGATGCGCAAGATGGCGGCAGCGTGTGGCCCCATGGATGCACTTCCGGCGCAGCGATGTCCGCTCGGGGATAATTAATCTTGTATTTATTTTCCTACAACTTACGTCTAGCCATTTAACACAGCCCCTTGGTTGTACTATAGTAATCCAATGAAATAGTAGGCGCAGAAAGGTCTAGTGTTTCTGGTTGCCGGCGCTCGCGACTAATTCGGTTCGAAATTTTGATAGCTTCGTTTTATCCGAAAGATCGGTGAATTTCTTGTTCCACGTTGATGGTTTAACGTGAGCTGGTATATGTATGTTTGAACTATGCTCAGTTGGTTCAAGTGAAATTGGTTTTGTGTACGAGTGTGTGTCATTCGACTTGAACCTTTGTCTTGTAATATTTGATTATTGCTTCCCATTTTCCGCCTTTATTAAATCAGTTTTGCGGAAGCTTATTGTGCTCAGCGTGGTGGGTGAGGGTAGTTATGAGTATTTGTTTAATGGCGGCATGTTACTCAGAATTCGGTGGGGATTTTATATTTCGGTTGTACAAGGTCGTTTGTTATTTTGCAAAACCTTTTACCATTACAATGCTACCTCGATAATACGACGCACAAAAAGCGAAAGTAATTCAAAAAAATTAACATTAAACTAATAACATGCAAAACAGATTCTCATTAAAAAAACTTTATATAATTAATGTTAATTATTTAATATTATATAATTCAAAATAATATTATTGAACACTCGCCGTTTATTCTGTCCCTGTGTTTTGACAGCTACGAGTACCAACCTTTTTTTATGATCCAGATATATCTCCCCAACAAGTTTAGTCAAAATCCTTTCAGTAGTTTTTCCATAGAAATATATGAAATGAAATGCTTTTATTTTTCATCGTTATAAGTGCTATTACTTACAATAGCAACACAAAACAAGCACAAAGCTTGATGAAAGTCATTTACGATTTTAAAAACTAAAGTAAACGTCCCCGGTTTGAATTAATTTATTTTACTGGCCAGAAGAACCGGTAGGAAACTGGCATCTTTTCAAATCAAACATAACACAGTCACATCTCACAAACTGTAGTTAGTAGTTTAATCCTAAAGCGGGGTAGGTAGAGGCACTTACTAAGTAAGTCCACGGTTCACCAAGCGTATTTAACCCAACGTGATAGGGGGTGAGCCCATCGCCATTATCCTTCACCGTACGAGCGTTGCCTTGCGTACATAAGCTCTGAAAAAGAGTCCCATTGGTCACACACACATCCAGTAGCCGGACTCGAACCCGCGCCCCCCCGGTTGCAAGTCAACTGTTGTTTCTTCTGGACAATATTCTAGGTTCCAAACATATAACAAAATACCTAAGTAGGTAATGACAGTGAAACCCATCTCGTTTGTTTAGCTAAGAAACGAAAAATTACCACCGACCTAACCCTCCGGGTGCCTCCGGATTATTGAAACCCCAAAAGGTTCCGTTGTGCGGTTTTCCTTGCGAAGTTATCCTTTATCGTAAAAGCGTTTAACCCTTTGATGACAAATGTCTTTGTTTTATGAATAATGAATTTTGACGTTCTCGAAAAGTTCGCTGTACAAATATTGTACTTGTGTACACTTGTTATGTGTTAATGCAAAACTCCCTCAAAATGGAGGACATTTCGTAAGTAGGTTTACATGAATATTGTTGTCGTTATATTATGTAGGTAGGTACGTGTTTTGTTGAAAATTCCTTTACTTTATAAGTAATCAGCGCTTACTGTCAAAATAATTTAACGCACATCAAGTGAGAGATATTGACATTAGAAACTTTAGAATTTTCACATACGTACACGCTTGCCTTATCTCCGGAGGTAATCAACCTCTAGACACACATCACCTCACTTCTGCTTCATCTGCATTAATAATTTTATTAACATTAAGTTCTTTAAAAACAAATACTTTTTACACGCCACCATTTCTTTATTGCATGACCGATTTGGTCGGAGAACCTTTGTTATAGTCTGTCTCTACCAACTACCATTACTCACATTCGATCTTCTTTAGTTAAACTTGTTTCCATTGTTAAACTTGTTTCCATATTTATTTAAACAATCTAATGCCCAAAATAAGTACACGGGTGTACTTATTTTTTTTTTAAATTAGCTAAAGCAATTTTCACCAGTCAACTAGCAGTAATGGGTAAGACAGATGCGCGTTCCAAAGATATAAAAGAAATAGTTTTGGTGTAACTTCGAGGAATTCTTTTGTAGTACTTAATCAAATGTAGCAAATACGAATATTTAACTAATATTTATTCGTGACATCAAAGTAAGTCTACAAAACTAATTTCTCAAGCCAATTACTACTTTACATTCATAACCTGTGTCCATTATAATCGACTGGGAGTCAAATAAATTCGTAATCGAGTTGAAATATTCTAGGCATATCTACAAGTCTAGACTATACAATTTCAATGATACCATTAAATATTAATTTGCTCCAGGGACGTTCTTCAGGCAGTATTGTATTATTATTTAAGGCCAAAACCCACGAATGCTCGGTAGCGTTCCGTCTTAAATACTATGCCGAATTGCATTGCAAAACCCTGCTTCTTTATGCACATAATACATACCTATATTCCTAGGAACTACTCAACGTTGCACTGAAATTGAGAATGCTTGAGACATCTTCACGTAAACGTTTCTATACCGTCCTGACCCCGTCTCTGTACTAAAACATTTCCCTTGAAAGGCCATAGCCTAACTCGGTTTACAATTTCGGCATTCGCGACTACCCTCCTCTCGTAGTCATGGTTTATGCAAGTCTAACTTTAAACCGACTTAAAGTTTAAGTTAAATTACAAGGTTTATGAAGCAAATACACTTCGGGTAGGTGTTGTTTGACTGACTTTGACTCTTAACGGAACGAAGACCCGGAGTCGTAATACGGAGGGCCAAGACTCATGTTACTCGTTGTGGTTCTACAGTCTGTCGTGATTTTTTTATTACAAATAAGCGAAATGGGTATTACAAGACCGTGACATATGGAGATCTGTAGTCTCTCAAAGAGGCGAAAAGTGTATGTATGTATGTATGTAATAGGCAAGCGTTTGGCCACCATCCTGGATGATGTTAAGCAGCAATGGAGCTTGCCTATTGGATTCTATATAAAAACATGAAATAAGAGTCAGGTCTTTTAAATGTCTTCATCGTAAATACGTTCTGTGATGCGAATCTTGCTCGTCCATTTTAGTACTGTTGATAAGCAATTTGGAAGGCTCTCTCTGTGGTATCAGTTTAGGATTGTTTTTTTTATTACTTGCTAGAGCAGTCTTGAGGCCTGCTTCCGAAACTACGCAACACATGTTAAAGATTATTGAAACACTCTTTCTATCTATTAGAAAACGTTAAGAGCACTTCTTCTGAACACTATCGCTTGCTGACGCATTAAAATTCATTAGTCTCCTTGCTGAAGTTTATACTTTAATTGCATTAACATTTCATTAAAATTCCAATACCATTTATTGATTGCTTTTGCTAGTGCCACATGTGTTTGAAACGTTATCCCTGGCTGACGTAGATTATGAACTGATCTGTGATGATATAAAAGTAATACTGGTTTGTGAGAGGCGAGTTTTTTTTTTTAATAAGATCGTCTGTGGTCCAGTTGGTCGGATACTTGACGTGGGAGGTCGCGGTTTCGAGTCCGGCTACTGGTCGTGTACCAATAGGACTCTTTTTCAGAGCCTATGTACGCAACGCAACTGTCGTACTGTGAAGGACAACATCGTGATGAAACCCGCACACCACAAGGTGTGTGAACCCTATAACGGCGATTAGCAAGTGCCTCTGCCTATCCCGCTTTGGCATTAAAAGGCGTGAAGTGTGAATAATTAACTTCTGTATATTGTAATGACAATTTCAGTTCCATTGTACCCTTAGTCTTATATTTAACATTAAAATATAGTATACATATCTGAATATTAGGTTCTGTGCTCGGCTTCTGGATGTGAGAAGCCGAAAACAGATCACAGCGACGTGCAATTAGAGAGGCCTATGTCCAGCAGTGGACAAGTATAGGCTTATGATGATGATGATAATGATGAATATTAGGTTATTATCTTGGCTTCGTGCCCTTCAATCTCAGGACACTCAAACCTAAGGAGACCTCAAACTGAATGGCCTAAAGATAAAGAGGGCCTCCTCACAGAGTGGAGAGGCGAGTTAAGATGAATTCTGCCAGACTGTGCAGTATTGTTAGCTATTATGTAAAAAAATATTTTATAAATCTGTTGTTTCATCAACCTAACAGTGTTTGTTCTTAAATGTAAAATTGACACAATAAATACTGGATAATGACTGCTGTGTATTTCATGCGCAGCATATTCTGAGTACAGTTATATATTAAAATACATTATTGTTATCATCACTATAGTTATTCACAGGTTAAACAGTTCATAGAACTGCGTAAGCTGTGGGGTGACGGCGAAAAGATTACATGTATCACCCCAGCCCAACTTTTCCCGTCTTGGGGGTATTGAGGGGCGAACTCTCCAGAGGCCGGGCAGTAGCGTCTGTGCGTTAAACCACAACACCACTGAACCCGCCTGCTAAGCGTTGCGATTACGAGCATATCCTCCCAAATTATCATGGAAATGATTGTGGGAGGCCTCGTCCAACTGTGAACGACATGTGACGGAAGATGTTGATGATGAAACTTCATAAAATTCTAAAGGAAAGAAACAATAACCGTTGTCATTGAAAAACATTTCTATAAAAAATAATGGGATTGCACTCCGTGAGTGCAGGCTGAAGTGAAAACAAGTCAAATGAAATATTTAAATAAATAACTTTTCCGTTTAATATTCATTTATAATATAAATATAAAAAACTCTCAATCTCATCTGTCGCGAGGGCACGAACGAATGCCCATGCAAAGACTGCGTATAGCATGCAGCGCTCTCGCATACCTATACACTCTGAGTATACATATATTATAAGAATACACGCGGAGTATATCTGTGTCAAATCTCATCTGTCGCGAGAACGGCTGAAAATGTTCACCCACAAAAGTGCCGAACGCGCCATGAGAAGTTTTCACTTCAAAAGGTTAACCGTGGCGTTCGCGTTTTCCTTGCGAGCAAGAATAACTCTACGGTTAAGTTGCAAGTTAATTGCAATATCATCTACCTTAACATATTTATTATCTTCCATCGCAATGACAGCAAAATGGCCACCCAGTTTCTCAATAGAAACAAGTTAACCGGAATCTCTAAAATCCAGCTCTAATCCTGCGTCAGACACTTGGCAGCACCTGGAGCTTTATGAATCTGAGACACGGCGAAAGCTGTCGCAATCGGACTGGGCTTTTTAAGCTCCCATCGCGGAAGGAATGCTTTTGATGGCCATTTGTTTTTCTTATTCTGTTTTTTTTTTCAAGTTTGAAAATAAAACAATTTATACTTTTACTGGATCATAGAAATAAAAATTACAGTTCTAAGGTCGAGATCTTTTGTTTTACAGATTATTTGCATCTGTAAAGAATATATGTCGCGTACAAATACTGATTATTTTATTCCTGCGTTATATAATTTCAATGACACAAAAATGCTTACGCGATATTCTTGTCTATAAAAATCAATTGAACACAGTTCATCCAAAATCCTTTCAGTTCTTTGTTCAAAAATTGGCGTCAATTTCCACTATAGTAATAAGTAGGGTTAAAATAGCATGATATTTTGCCTAATTCATCGTACAAACAATGAGAACAGGTCAATGTTTCGCACACGTATTTGAATTAAACAACAGTTCAAACGAAATTGGTCTTTATAAACCGCGCAGTCTAATGGTGTACATTAAATAATCCAACGGACGTACCTGGAGCTAGAGTAATAGTAACTAGCGCCATCTAGTGGCCGCCCGTTCATCCATAACTGTCCGAGGCAAAGCCTTCCGGCTAAACCAGATGCATTATAAATGCATGCGCTGTGATGCAATACACTGGTGGCCTGCATTTGAGAATATTTTGGAGATTGAATTTGGACGGTTTATGAACAACAACGTATTGCAGTTTTACTATTTGAACGCTCAACCGGTGAAAGTTGTTTCGACAATAAATAAATAAATCAATATTTTACAACAACACACACATTGCCTTCATCCCGTGTTAAGTAGCTAAAGCACTTGTGTTATGGAAATCAGACAACGAAATATACTTAAATAAATACTTTTTTTTTTCTTTTAAATACATACTTATACAAAAACACCCAGACACATCCAACAAGTACTTAAAAGCTCATCACCTAAATACCTGCCACCGGTGGGAATCGAACCCACGGTCCTATGGAGAAGAGGCAGACATGCTGACCACTACACCAACGGGCCCGTCAAATTAGCGTTAAACAAATATAGGTGGGTTAAAAAATCAGTTAGTATAAACTAAAATGTTTAAGAGACGCGATTAATATCGCCTCTGAAATGATCGAGCGCGAATCCAAACAAAATAATGACATAAGTACAATGTATAAAAAAATCCTTCACTCAAATCTCCTTCTTCTTGGAATAAGTTAGAACAAAGAGATAATCCTAAAATAAGTCAATAACATATACTGAAATTAATAGTCTACTTCTTTTTGGTTAAAACGAGAGAATGTTTTAATAAACAAATTAAATATAAAAATAACAGTAAAGACTAAATTCCACACAAAGTTGGAACTTACTTTTTGAGTTTATCTTTTTTTTAACCTCCACGCTGTGTACAAGGCGAGAGGAAATCAGGTACCTCATTCAACTAACAGGAAATTAAACGTAGCGCTCACTAACTCTCATCTCGTACTTCCAATTCCACTATGCAGAAAAAAAAATAAACCTTGAAAAAATCTCCTTTGAGTCTCTAATCTGCTTCTGAATCTCATTTCCATCAGGATATGAGAATCGGCCTGATATGGTTCGTGTAATGAATGAGATTGAAAAAGCTCATCAAAGATAAGGGCTTTCATTAACCATGTGGTTACATTATCTTAGTTAGATTTTAAGCACCAATTTTTTTTTTTCATTACAGTACTTTGAAAATACAATAGGTATGTCAGGTCACTAAGGTCCACTGCTGGACACCGGCCTTTCACAAGGCGTGCCACAACAATAAGTCTTGTGCTCGCCATCTTAAGCATATCGTTAGACTATCTTTCTATAGGTAGTTACTAAGTTATTATTATTTATATTTTTTATTTATTTAATCCTCCACTGAAATAAAAATATCGTATGTTCCATTTGTTTTTTTTTCGGTAAATTCATGAAAAATTACCACTGTAATCGACTAGTTTCTAACGAACATACCAAACAATTTTGTAGCAAAACTAAGCAGCGTCTATGCCAAGTAGGTAGTTCACGCAACAGCTGTGGTCAAACAAAATAGTTTTATACGATTGGTCGAAGTCACGAATCACGGTCGTAATATGTTCATGGCTGAGATACTAGTTCTATTCCTGAAAGAAAATACGTCATCTGAAAAAATCTCGGCTAAAAACTCATATAAAATCTAGTAACATGATGACCTCTAGTCTAAAAGGAACCGTAAACCTGTAAAATAAACTAAATGAAACTGAAAATCTAATTCACCTGTTTGTTGAAAAATAAATGAATAAAAATGGAAAGAGGTAAATTCTCCGAACTGAGGTTGCAGGTCCGCACACAATATCATAGAGAAATGAACAAACAATGTTTCTAAAAAGACAGAAAGAGTCCCATTATTTTCTCATTAGCCACAATTTTCATGCGCCATAAATACGAGTATAAGAAAAGCAAAATACTCTTTAAAACCCCTGCTTTTAACATGCGCTTATTGCTCGTACAAAAAACAAATACCGTGTGACGATATCTCGGAACACTTTACGGTGAACATCATTTGAACTGTGACCCCTTTGCTTAATGTAAATAAGGGTTGTTGTCGGGTGAAATGTTTTTAAGTAAGGTGAAGGTACCTAGCAAAGGTAACACCATTAAAGCTAACGAGCGGCAAGGATAAAATGTCCTGTGCTGACTATAGGTGGACAATACTGGGTTTTATTTAATATACCTACTTTGGACTCTTATTTCTGTACGTTCCTTCATGGAAAGGGTTCAAGTGATGTTGGTGAAGTTTAACAAGAGATGTCGCAACCCTCTGTCCTCAACCCACAGCTTCTAAAATGGCCGGATGTATTGTTCGGACCTACATACATAATATGTACATGTAAACGTTGCTGGATTTTTGCCTAACCACTTTAAAAGAAATTTTGTAGATTTACATTTTTCGACCAGCAATTTTACGGCTTCGCGGCCCATACACATATGACCAACTTTTCAGGTCAAGTGTGTAGGTAATTTGTCAGAGATAAGTACCTATTCAGGGGGTTTTCTATTATGTTTTCTTGCTTGTAGGCTTTTAGGCATTGTTCGCGAAGCCAGACGTTTCACGGTTGTTTTCGTTATGTGAATACGCCACCGATTAATACGGGCATATATGGACCCCTTTTCATGAATAAAATGATTACTGAAATTTTCTTCACAATAAATGTTTTTTTGCTTTTGGATATATTTAATTTCCTTTAATAATACGGGCAAAGTTCACAGTTTCTGTAGTGATATATAATTACGTGCGCAACGTAAGTATAACACGCAACTAGCCACTGTGGGCTCCACCTCAAGACTAACCCAGTATTTCATAGTAAGGTATCATAACTTAACAAGTGTGCTCCATCGTAGATCATATCGCTGCTTAACATCAGCCAGGATGGTGGTCACACGATTCAAGTTGACGATGTTTAAAACAGAATACTTGAATAAGTAATCACTTAAAAAATACACTTCAGTAAGTATAATAGACTAAAAAAAACTTAAGATAACTCAACTTTTTCTTGAACTTATAAAATTCCAGTCTACATAGACACTTCATTAATTTATACCATTCCTTTTCCCGACTAAACGAGCAAAAAAAATTACTCCGAAGAAAGTTTTTTTAAAATAGATTCAGAGCTAATTAGAATAAAAAGGGATCCAGCGTTTTTCGTTCAAGTTTTCTTGAAATTGGAACTATTCATAGTGTTTAAAAATACCAGACGAAGAGCGTGGAGTGTGTGTTGTCATTGTTTCTATTTAAATTACACTTGATGATTCGAGTCATCTGGCTTTAGAATATTTGGACGCTATTTAAATTTTTGGAACGCTTTTGTATTTATTTGCCATTAGTAGTTCATCGTTTTTTAAGGAAACGCGCACTGACATGATATCAAAAGTATTATACAGCGAAAATAAACCAAAGTTAATCATTCAGCTTACCTTCGTTGTTTGCCCGACGTTTCGACACAGTTATATGTGTCGCGAGCTCGCGACCACGACACATGTATAAACAGTAAACATTTAATAACATTTCATTCAAAATCTATACATAAAACTCTTTTGTATTTGTAACTCAAAGTCCAGTCAGGGCTTCATTCATCGCTGACTCATCAATTCCAGGCCCAAACTCTTGACCCTAGAACGCTGAAATTTTGCACAGGGGTACCTTTTTATTTTTCAAAATTCATCCCTTAACTGAGTAAAACTACGCGAATTAAATCGCGGGCCTACCACTTGTCAGTAATATTTGTGTATCTCTTAATTCAAAAACAGTAATATATAAATTGTATCGTTTAGGATTACGTATGAAACGAATAAGACCAAGTAATAAAACAGTTAAAAATTAAAACCGGGTATTACGGCGCGAAAATAAACCAAAGATAATTCAGCATATCTCAAGTCGTGACCACCGCATATGTAACTGTGTCGAAACGTCGAGCATACAACGAAGTTAAGCCGAATGCTAATCTTTGGTTAATTTTCGCGCTGTAATGTCCGGTTTAAGCTTTAATGTCAGTGCGCGTTTCTTTAAAAAAATATTTAATACAATAGTTAATTAATACGAGTCTAGATTCGGGGTCCGGTATCCGAAAATCACAAAAGTACAGCGCTGTTTTCATTTAAGTGAAAGTAATAGTGATGTACTAGTTCCGTAGTCGACTTGGTCCCGATTTTATAGCTTATTCCGACTATTCACCCTGTAAAATCTATGCTTAACGTAGATACTCAGATAATGCGCCCGTCATACAATCGAAAATGTTATTTATTTGACGAGGTGGATTCTTGAACACGTTTTTTCCTGGTGTGGATTTTCTAAGGTAGGTATAGGTAGTTTCTAGGACTAACCCCATTTTATGTTTTCTGAGCAGATTTACGTGATGCGTAACAATCCTTTCAGGGGGCCAAGTCTGCTACACTCTCTCGTAGTTTCATCGCTCTGGCATCGTAGCGGCAAACGATATGCATTGCTGGTTTCGTTACTTTCATTCCGCTGTCGTCCGTAGTAAAACAGCCTACAGGGGCCTTAGTCTACTACCAGAGTTTCGCAGACGTCAGCATGCCTCTAAATTTTTAACATTCAAAACGCATAATTGCAATAACAAATGCATGCTCCCATCGGAGGTTCCGCCGCTGAACATAATTAAACACAATGATGTCACTGCAGCGGCCATTTCGCCTAATTCACCGTTACATATTATAATAAATAACACATGATATTTTGATATACGATTCACAGTCTGTCCACGCGAAAAAGTCCTTATTCCCAACGTCATAAAGTCGCACTCCCATTAAATGCATTCTAACCACCGTTAGAGTTTTGTGTCCTCGCGTAACAATTGTTTGTTGTAAAATAAGCTTTATTATAGTGCCGATTGGTGCCTTCATTTGTTGCTCTTTTGACCGCGACTGTACCAATTCTGTTGGACATGTGGTTTAATTAGCATTTTAGTGGATTTATGAAATAAGGGAGGTGAGGGAGGGAGCCGTGCACGCTGCGCCCCGTCACGCCGTGCCGGTCAAACGGTACCCGCGGGACGCGCCCCGGACGATTTAGGTGTGGCGAATGGTGTATGCTAATGTCCTGTTTGGGATCATATTTTTCATACAACACATTATATATGTTACAGTCAAAACTGATAACAATATTCATAGACACAACAATATTCATAGACACAACCAAAAGTAATATAAATATTCTAAGTTCCTAATAAAAGTAAGTACTAACTAAGTGGGTGGCTGGTTGATGCTGCCGACATGGACCTGAAGAGATGCCTGTCTGCAGCTTCTACTACGTACCTTAAACATTGCAATGTCAGAAAATGACTTCTAAGTTGTAACTAAACCTAGGGTATATAATAAGAACCTTACTGTACACTTAGAACGCAATAAACATTTTGTATTTGTATTTGAAAAACCACTTTTACCTATAATACAACGTGACAGATTTGTCATAATTGCAATATTATTTCCAGGACCTAAAAATATTTAGAAGAACACATTTTTTAAACAAAAATAGAAACTGTTTCACCTGAATTTATCGATAAATATTGACAGAATAGGCATCTTTGAATGGTCATTATTAAAAAAAAAACAACGATACCAAATTAACAATGTCTAAGTCTCGTTAATATACACGAAGATCCTATTCTTCCATGTTTTCGATTCACGAAAATGTCATCTTGTCTAATACCTATGTTATAATGAAAAAAAAAACACAATAATATGCACAGAAAAACACCAAAGCTAACTGCAATATGAGTATGTGAGCGTTGTTAAAAATGGTTTGACCGGTTATGAATTTTCAATATAGGTACACCTTACTTACTTACTTTACTTACTTAAGTCCTATGGTACCCTAGTGGTACAAAGGGACTTTACAAGATGGCGCCACGCCGTAGGTACACCTACAGCAATAAATCTGGTCAATCTAAATCTCAACGACAAAGGCCGATACTATTAATGTCCGCTTATACTACGGTCCTCAAAACAAATCTTTTGTTTCTTCCACATTCATTGTTCTGTTAATTTCGAGTGATCTTTACTTTGCCTTTCCGAAGCACGTCGCTGATTCGGCCAGTAAATACCGGACGTGGTCTTCCTTTTCCGACGTGTCCACTCACATTAGATTATATGAATATAAACGAAATATGTGTTCTTTCCAACGAAGGAAAAGGTGAGTTGTACTGTAGACTAATAATGCAATAAATACAGCTAGGGAACTAGAAGTACAGCGTCTAGTATTTTTTCTTTTGTTCACATGAAATTTGTTCACAAATTGTCAGACTACAAACCATGACCATCCCAAACCACCGAACTCCTGGGCTAATTTCTTGTAAAATCGTTCCTATGTTGTCTTGTATAACAGACCAAGGGGCCAAGTCTAGGTCTAGTCCCCCTGGTCAGACTAGATCTGATATGTATGATCTAAGACAAAATAGGAATTGCACTTTTCACTGACTTAGCAGAATTGTAGCTCAGGCATTTTGAAATCCATGGTATTCAGAACAGAATTCAAAATCACGAAAACAAATTTAACGGTTCAAAAATTAAGCGCGATCACATGGAAATTAACAACTAAGTACCTATATAATGAACAAATGTGCTCCATCGTAGACCACATCGCTAATTAACACCAGGGAACATGGTGGCCAAACGCTTGTACCACAGAATCACCTATGTATGGAGGTGACAAGTGAAACAAAAGCTTGCATGCTAATGAGGAATTTTCTTTGACGTTTTTCTGACAGATTTTTACAAAGTTTGACAACAATGCCAGTTTTCCGCCCGGAAATCCGATTGTAAAAAAGGCGTAATATACTCGTAGATACAAAAGTGTTCAGTAAACAACGCGATCAAAGACTGCAAAAAATACTGCTTCAGTAATATTACATGTACATATGATATAAGCTATGAATATTATAAAGCTCGGGGTCGACCAACCGCAAGCGTTTGCTTGCGACCGAAAATTTCGACTATCGTTTTATTTGATATGCAAATTTTTACGTTCAACAATTTTATTTATTTCCATCGGCCATTTTTATAGTCGAAATATTGTCGTGGCGCATACCGATATAGAATTTTGCAGGTTTCATCAGCAGTTTTGAATGTATCACGTGGATGAGTGGGGATGTACCTCTATTTTTTTTTTAACACTATCGCTTTAATTGCTTCGTGTGTACCATTGCCGGATTGGTATTCTGTTCGTTAGGTGCGCTTGTACGTTGCGATATTTGATATTATTGTTTTGGTACATAACCATGAATCTAGTCCACTGCTCTTGGTATTGAAACTCATATGAAAGTTAGACTTCTGGGTCAATTTTTACTTGTGTGTGTGACTAGTGTTTTTTTTATACGCAGGATTATTATTGGACGCGCCGCGTATTTTCGTAATATCATTCTTCAGCTCCAGCACTACATATGAAATGAAAATAAAAAACCTATTTTGACATTTTACTCAAATAAATTCTCATTCTGGTAAAC
>SJJU01004309.1:0-10678 GCA_012932125.1 Conopomorpha cramerella | reverse complement strand
AATAATGGCGGAATTGCTATTTCGAAGATACACAAAGCTCAACATAACTTGTCAGTTGTATGTCAAATATGGAATAACCAGTTCAAGAAGACCTGTAATAACCGTTGTATAAGTCACAACGTGTTTATTGGTAACGGGGTGATTAACAATCACTCAACTACTGCTTAGCAGATTTAGTAACGTTGATGATGTTACTGGCTATCGCTCGGATCGCTCACAATTTTTACATTGAGATAATTGGCTGTAAAGTACGCAAGTTTAAAAATAATTTAAAAAAATATACACCTCTCTCTCTCTCTCCCTATTCTTCTTCAATGATGTTTTAGTCATAACCGATAGACTAATTTCTTGACCGACCATACCACATAGTTTTCAAAATCTTACAAACTTCAAAAATCGATAATTACATACATACATACACTTCATTCGTGTCTCCCAGAGGGGTAAGCAGAGATTACAGATCTCCACTTGTCACATTCCCTTTCGGTTCATCTACATTCATGTCATCGACTCGTACGTGATCTTCGGTTTCGAGTCGATCATTGTGGTTAGCAAAATTAAAGATGAGTCAGTTTTTGGCGTCTGTGATCCAGTGTGAGCGTCTGTGGTCCAGTTGGTCGGATACTTGATTTGTAACCGGGAGGTCGCGGGTTCGAGTCCGGCTACTGGACGTGTACCAATGGGACTCTTCTTCAGAGCCTATGTACGGAACGCAACGCTCGTACGGTGAAGGACAACATCGTGATGAAACCCGCACACCTAAAGGTGTGTGAACCCTATAACGGCGATGGGCTCACCCCCTGTCACGTTGGGTTAAAATACGCTTGGTGAACCGTGGGCATTTGCTTATTAAGCAAGTGCCTCTGCCTACCCCGCTTTGGGATTAAAAGGCGTGAAGTGTATTTTTTTTAAGTGTTGGAGCATGAATGTCCAACAGATTCAAGTCAAACTCGAAGAAGTAATGGGGAGTTTTTTTTTACGTTTTTCTGACAGATTTTCGGGCGGAGAACTGTCATTACTGTCAAACTTTGCTTAGAATGTATGACAGTAATGACAGAAAAACGTCAAAAAAAAGTCCCTATTATACTACGTTTATTTACTTTATGACGTTTGATTCGTAGTCGTTTGCATGTCTGAGTATCATCGGCGAATAATAAAGAAATGTACCTACATACACAATACATATTTTATACTACATCATCGTCATCATCATCATCAGCCCATACTTGTCCACTGCTGGACATAGGCCTCTCCAATTGCACGCCACAATTTTATACTACACTCGCGAGTAAACATTCCGGCACATATTAAGAACTTTAATACATTATACAACGTGACAGTTAATTGTAATATTTTTTCCAGGTCTTAAGAATCATTAGAAGTGGCCATTTAATAATCTAGCGACAACTATTCTTTAAAAAACATTATTTTTTAATCAGTTTGTTTTACTCAGCTAGCACTCCTCGGTTGCAAAAGATTTCGATGTGTTGTGTACACAAAAATGATACATTTGCATACAAAATATGAGTGACCCGGAATTTTAGCTCGCAACTGTTGTTCAAGTTTCATACAAACTGTAACGTCAACTGTCTGATTATGGTATTTGTCCAATAATATATACTACTTGGTATATTATCTTATATTATACAAGAGAAAATCTCTAGTAACTCTATGTGCAACACCCATCCCGTTGAAATCCCACTTTATAAAACCTCTCAGACTTTCAAGCACAGTTTATTGCCAGACACTTCCAAGTAAACTTCAATATCTATTTTGACCCTTATTGTCCACGAAAACTCATACGTGTAAGGCTCAGAGTAATTCTGTTAACTGCGGTTAACTACACGTTAGCTGAGGACAATCTTACTGCTATAGAATTAAGACTGATTTTACTATGTTTTGTTGCAGGCGTGGATGACACCCACAAGTTTCTTGGGAACGAGACGCACACGGACTACTTTCGATTACTACTGAGAGATGGGAACCATTTATTAGTCGGTGGAAGGTATGTGGAATTACTTTTTAACACTTACTAATATTTAAAATGGGAAAGTAATTATGGACATATGGAGAGAATGGATGAAAGTCGTTTGACGAAAGAGATTTATACGGGTAATGTAATGAGCCGGGTGTGTAGAGGTCGCTCCAGAAAGACATACATCAACCAGATTGGTGATGTCCTGGCGGAAGGTGGCGTGAAAAGTACTCGAAACCGGAGGCCATGTATAAAAATATGTATGTATGTAGATATTGCGAAAGGGGCATGTCAGGACCGTGGAGATATGTAATCTCTGCCTCATCATCATCATCATCATCAGCCCATACTTGTCCACTGCTGGACATAGGCCTCTCCAATTGCACGCCCCTGTGATCTATTTTCGGCTTCTCGCATCCAGCCTCTGCCAGCCATCTTGCGTATATCATCAGTCCACCTTGCCTGAGGGCGTCCTACACTCCGTTTGCCGAGACGCGGTCTCCACTCGAGAACTCGTTTTCCCCAGCGGTCATCGGTTCTACGGCAAATATGGCCGGCCCACTGCCACTTCAGCTTGCTAAAATGATGAGCTATGTCGATGACTTTGGTTCTCTGTCGGATCACTTCATTTCTGATTCGATCCTTCAGAGAACCGCCGAGCATAGCCCTTTCCATAGCACGCTGTGCGACTTTGAGCTTGTGGTCCAGCCGTGCCGTCAGTGTCCACGTCTCAGCTCCGTATGTCATTACAGGTAGGACACACTGATTGAAGACTTTTGTCTTCAGGCACTGTGGGAACGCTGATGTTAAGACTCGACGTAACTTCCCAAATGCTGCCCAACCCAGCTGAATTCTTCTGTTTACCTCGTCCTCGAAGTTATTTCTACCCAACTGCAATGTCTGCCCAAAGTATACGTATTTTTTAACAACTTCGAGAACAGTACCGTGTACTGAAATCGGTTCCGGTAGAACATGTTCATTGAACATGACCTTGGTTTTATCCAAGTTCATCCGTAGGCCGATCCGTAGAGAAGAATCAGCTAGGGCATTCAGCATCAGTTGAAGGTCCTGCAGCGTTTCTGCCATGATGACGATATCGTCTGCAAATCGCAAAGTGAGAGATGTGTTCGCATTGATGTTGATTGCCTTACTCCTTCAATTAGACAGCGTCTTGAATAGTATCCTTCACTATTTGCGATTTGTGAAACAATTCGTGGGTTAATAACGAGTCCTCCTTGTCTCACCCTTGATGCAATGTAGTGGACGTAGTCCATGCTGGAATTCGTTTGTATCTTGGTATGACGACATGGTGGCAGCCTCGTAGAGGCATCTTACCTCTGCCTACCCCTCTAGGAGACAGACGTAAAGTGTATGTAATTTTGTCTGTATCTGTCACGCCAAAACTACAGAACCGATTTCAAAACAATCAAATTTCTAACTATGTACAGCTTTGAACTTTACTTGTAACTACACACGTATTTAAAGTACATATTATTATACGTATATATGTACATAGTCGACGCCTTCCGCAGTCTGTCCCTATCTATGCTTAGATCTTTAAAACTGCGCAACGGATATTGATGCGGTTTTATTTAACAGATTTGATTTTAGAGGAAGCTTTATATGTATAATACATGCATATAATAGCAGAAAAACACTGTTAATAATGTATACTGGCAAAACAATGTTTGCCGGGTCAGCTAGTCAATACATAGTCGTCTCCCGCTGTCGGTCCCTATGTTTGCTTAGATCTTAAAACTACGCATCGGATTTCCATGCGGTTTTCTTTAATAGATAAAAGGATTCTTAAGGAAGGTTTACATGTATAATTCATGCATATATTTACAGCCAAACACTGTTAATAACGTATATTGGCAAAACAACGTTTGCCGGGTCAGCTAGTTAACGATAAAACAAGTATCCATTCTCTATCGAATTTAGTTCTGCGTTTTTTGTTTCATATAGATACTGTTGTGATCGCGGCCGCGTCCTCGTCGTAAATCAAACAGATAAAATAAACTCTCAACTTTTATCAATAAAAATACCTACTAGCTAGTTCCGAGCACTTTTCAAACTGCCTCAATAAAAACTCTATTAACTAAAACTGCAAGCGAAGTCACGATCCATCCATATATCGGGATGGCGTTCGTTATTTGTTTTCTCATTCGACTTTCGAAAACGTCGCTAAAGTTAGGAAGCCCTTACCGACCAAGAACGTGCTGTATCTACTGTTACCGCAAACCATTAACTCCAATGCAATTCGCTGTCCCGCTCGCACGCTAGGCGCTGGATACGGCCGTCTCGTTTGCATTCATAAAGATTTTTGGCTTGAGCCCGGTGGAGGCGAAACTTAAAACACCCCTCCTCGTAGAGTCGCCATTTTATTACACTTTAGTGAAGGGACATCGTTGTTCAGCGTTTCAGTTATCGATATTTATGTGCATAATATTATGTTTTCTAGGTACAGTTATTAGAACTGTAAGACTCTAAAAAAACTAGGAAATAAAAGTAAAGTGTCGTATTATACGGAATTTATTGTTATTTATACTTCACGTTTACTCCAGAAATAAGTAAAAACGTACTTAATTTATGACTACCAAGGTAGTATAAATAAACTTGTTAGAAATATCTTTTCATTAATATCTGAGTACGAATAAAAGAAAAACTGTAAGTACTTTCGCATGATTAAAAATGATTAATGTTTCAAGTTCTTTTCCAACACCAGTAAGTTGTGGAATTGTTCTACATTCTTTGAACTGTTTCATTGCATAATTTACATACACGCAAGTTATTCTACCTTAACTATGTGAAAAGCAAAAAAAATTATACTCCAAGCTGGAAATTTTATTTTTGGTTAAACAGGTCATGCTCGAGTCCACGTTTAAATCATAATTTGTGTTTTCATATTAGAATTGAATTCCTTATTAAGATTTGTGTTCAATTTGTTTTATTATACCTAATTATCCATTATATATTTCATGACGCTACCAGAGGGATATTCGAGGTGTTAGCATAAATAAATATTGCGCGATGGGCTCATCTTTGATCGTTCATATAGTTACTTGTTTTTTTCATTAAATCTCATTTACCTACACGTGACCTATGATATATTACATCTCAAAAGATCATGTTCACTCATTTAGGGATTATTGAAACAATTTTATGTATGTAAATATTTTTATAGCGATCGAGTTTCAAAAAATAAAAAAAAAATATCTCGGCGATGGGCTCACCCCCTGTCACGTTGGGTTAAATACGCTTGGTCAACCGTGGGTATTTTCTTTAGCAAATGCCTCTGCCTACCCCTCTTTGGGATTAAAGGCGTGAAGTGTATTTTTTTTAATTATCTTACGCCCTTTAATGTCAAAGTGGGGTAGCCAGAGACTAAGAAAATGCCCAGGGTTCAGCAAGCGTATTTAACACGACGAGCCCATCGTCGTCGAGTTTCAAATTATATTTAAATACGTTTACTAAAATAAATCTGCTTAGTCGATAAATTAATATTTACATATCGAGGTAGATGCCCCATCCCTAAGCTCTCAGGTCGCCCGAGACACATCTGCCTACCGCCTGGCTTCACGCCCGCGCCACTGTTTACGCCGTGTTATTCCCGGCTTTAATGTTAACTCTTATGTTTATACTTTATAGTCAATTTCGTTTAAGATATCATATTTCACTTTATAGTCGTTTTTAAGACACACACCGCGGTATAAGTAAAACGTACAATGTTTACACAGTTTCTGGAGGGGGGGACGAGGATTTCTGTGTGTAATACTTTCCAGGTTTTACTCACGCTGTAATTCTGAAATGGAACGTTAACTTTTTTTTATATACCTATCTCAGTGTTATTTCCTAAAAGAGAAACCTCCATGTTGTTGGGCCTAAATTTAAGAAGAAAATGTTTACTGAATAACTGCCATTTCTTTTATTTCATCGCAAACTCTTTGGAACAGACACTGGCCATGTACACGTATTTCAAAATTGGAACTCATAAATTCCTCACAAGGCGATGCTACTAAGTCCTTGCCACGCCCGAACACGTGGTAGTCGCAGTCAGCGACAATCGCTGCATGGCAACACGTACGCTGCCGCTTCATAATTGTACTCGAGGACGCAACACAATGCATCCTTCAGCACAATGCTGAGTGCGACACCCCCGGCCTAGTACCTATTGAGGCGTGGACACATGCGCCTCAGATTGCTTCGCTCCATTGGCAAGGGCAGTTTCCACGAGGAAAATGAATACGGCCTTTTACAAAACAACACAAAAAAATCCGGAATAACGGTAGCATTCATTGCGTTTGAGTGAAATGAGTTGTCATAGAACAATGCTTGGTACAATTTCAAACAGGGTTTTTGTAAAAATTGCAACGTTTCTCACAATTTTCAGTTACCATTGAAAGAATATTTCAAATTTATAGGTAAATGGCCGGGGAACGTCGAAGTTTAGTACTTAAATAAAATTTTAGATTCTGGGATGGGCCGAACAACAATTTCCAATTTGTGATGTTTTCAAGTTTTCTTTATTACTATCTTGGCACAGGCTGATAAGCCATTACAGAATAAAGAATATCTTTGGAAAGTTCCCAAGCTTGGCTGCGATGTCCGATATTATGTCTACGGCATTTTTTTTTTTTTGCCATAACGGCCGACCGTCTACGGCGTAGTCGCTACGGAATATGCTACGTCATCGTAGCACTTCAGACATTTGAATGGTTCCAACTTCAGACTCGTTAAACGTTGAATGTAATATTACGTAAGTAAAGCCAACAGTGGACGTCATATAGCTGCTGTTGATGATGATGATATGAGATAAAGAGCCAGTACAACAAGATAACATTAACTAACACTTTAATACTTGTCACAGTAGGTACGTGGAAATTCCATTAAAAGCAAACGCTCATGAATAGTTCCCGCATTCCTATTTGCCCGATATATTCTTTTAACCCTTCACGGCACCTGTCGACCTCAGCACCGAGACCTGAATAAATAAACGGGTTGTAAATTAATTAAATTCATACGCTCGAAACTGTGAATCGATTCTGCAAAAACAGATTAACGCGGAATTTCGCGACTTTTAGCGCAAAAATGCTTATCATGTTTTTACAATACGTACGCGATGTTTTAAGCTCTAGTGTGTTTTGTGTGAAATCAATAAATTTTCGAACATTTCTGCTAAATACTAATGTAAAGAGAATAGCATTGCTATGGCATATTAGTGATAAGACTTTTCACACATGAATACGAGTATACTTATATAAAAATCCACCACTTCTCTCTGTAATTTTAATAACTCATTAACGGGCTAACCTATCCAAACGACTATTTAGTAGACAGTAGTGGCGAAGCTTGGGGGTAAGCCGGTAGTAAAAAGGTTGAAGTTTGCACAAAGTTTTTTTAAAGTGAAACTTTTATCACATCGTCTCAAACTTTTTCGTCTGTGTGTTGCATGTCGCGTGACGGTCGGCCGTGGAATAGGGAGCTTCACTTTTACCGTGGTTTCGTAAAACCACACAACTTTTTTACTATGTCATTTTATACGTACCTGGCCGCTAGTACACTATGTAAAGGACGATTTGTGGGTCACCTCTTGTCAATTATTAGATTAAAATTGGCCATATGAATATCACACCTTTAAATACCACAGCACTATAATTGACATGATTCTAATCCTCGTGTTCATAAAGTTAGAATAGCTTTAGTGCACGGTTAGTAAAGGTTTCATAACCTGGTCAAATGTACGCCAAATACGGACAAACCAATATAAGTTAACATACGTCAACTAGTTAGTCCACGTTTTAACTTTTCATGATTACGGCGGTATGTACATATGTATGTGTGTACTTTATATAGGAACTCAGTCTCAAAGCACAGATATCACTACCCACAGCAAAATAGTTCTTAATGACCAGCGTAACGAATCATTACGATAAAAAACACCTTGGCAATCCAACACGAGTCATCATGGCCTCTATTCTGGCAACAAATAAACAAAAAAAAAAGCGAGAACTCTAATCCCCACACTGTGTTATCTTCCACCAGCGGACGACTCAAGGTATACATTCGGTTTTTCCATTTGAGCTCACATTCCGTAGATAAAACTGTCGAAAGTGGTTCAACGTTACGTCGATAGTAACTAAAGTATAGGCAGATAGCAGACACAATGGCGAAGACACGGAAAATTCAGGGATTTGTTTGTTTTTCTTTTTCGCGAAGTTTTTTTTTTAGTGACTTAGGTTACGTATACATGATATACCGACCTTATATGTAAAGTGAATTAAGCTTGTTTTTGTGAATATCTTATTTATTTAAAGGAGTTATTGACTTCGTCATGTCAGCCCACTGATGTCTACTGCTGCACAGATCTCTCGAAGGTTCAGAATTGATTTACTTCCTTTAAAATATACAGTAAATGTTGGACGTTACATACACTCTGACAGGAAACATCGTGTCAACATGCTATTTCGTATAAACATTGCGTTTCTTGCAGAGCTCTAAAAAGGTAAATCTATACCATTGAACCGATGACCGTTGGGGAAAACGAGTTCTCGAGTGGATACCGCGTCTCGGCAAACGGAGTATAGGGCGCCCTCAGGCAATGTGGACTGATGATATACGCAAGATGGCTGGCAGAAGCTGGATGCGAGAAGCCGAAAACAGATCACAGTGGCGTGCAATTGGAGAGGCCTCTGTCCAGCAGTGGACAAGTATGGGCTAATGATGATGATACCATTGATAGAACACCGTAGACAGATTTGAACCTCCATCCGGCTACATCTCTAGTAATTAACAACTCCACATACGCTATTAAAAGTTTAAAACGGGTATTACAGCGCGAAATTCAACCAAAGATAAGCATTCAGCTTACCTTCGTTGTTTGCTCGACGTTTCGACACAGTTACATGTGTCGTGGTCGCGAGCTTTTTTTTTATAGAGGCTGACATCCGGACCAACTTTTTCTAGCTCAGAAAATTATAGCGATTCCAAGTTTTTCTATACCAATATTATAAAGAGGAATGGTTTGAATTTTTGTTTGTTTCTTTGAATTGAATAGTCTCCGACACTACCGACAGCTTTGAAGAATCTTTCACTGTTGTCAAGCTACATTACTCCTGAATAACATAGGCTATATTTTATCCCCAAATTCCCGCGGGAACGAAAAAACGCGAGTAACACGGCGCGGTACAGCTATTCTATGAATAAATAGTAATAATATTTATGATTAGTGACCAACCCACCGCCCGATACTTCCTTTCAAACCCCAGACATACTTTAAGTCGCTTTTTACGTTGTGAGATACGTAGAAAAGAGGTGGGTTTAATATTTTTTGTCTCAAACCAGCTCGAACAAAACAAAAAAAATAAAATGTAAAATAGCACACACTTAATAATAGAAAATTAGATACGTTCGTACATTACATTATGAGTGGGTAATTGAGGTATTCAATAAAAATCGCAAAGCGTTCCTAACCACAAACAAAATTACTTAGACAACATACTCCGCGGTGGAGTCCAACTCATATCAAAGTGAAGAATTCTTTCGAGCAATCTGAGCTTGGTTATTAAAAAAGTTACGCTATTCGTGTACTTATGTACTTGTATATACGTACGTTTATTGCTTTACCTATTTGTTATTTGCGGTATACGTTTTTGTGTGATACAAAATGCTTTTACAAAGGAATCCTGTGCCTACATCACAAATGCTACATAATAAAAAAAATATAAATACACTTCACGCCTTTCAATCGCAAAGCGGGGTAGGCAGAGGCACTTGCTAAGCAAATTCCCACGGCTCATCGAGGGCAATTAACCGTGATAGGGGTTGAGCCTATCGCCGTATCCATCACGATGTTGTCCTTCACCGTACGAGCGTTGCGTTGCGTACATAGCCTCTGAAAAAGCCCCATTGGTACTTGTACCAATTAAGTAAGTGTACAAGTAATGATACTTGTCATGCAATCGGAAGATCGCGGGTTCCAGTCCAGCTGGTGGTCCAGTAGCCGGTGATACAGCGACAGCTGCGTCTATTAACTCACAATGGAATAATAGTCTTTGCCGTAACATAGTACCAACTATTATCGTTTTCATGACACTTCGAGTACTGAAAATTAGAAATTATTGTTTACCTACAGGTGTCCTTGAAGGCATCACAACTAGTAAAGTTTTATCTACCCCACTAGGCATTAGGAACGAGAGTTTATGTATCTGGCATCAGCGAGCCGCAAGCAAAACACACGCCGCACATTTGTTCAGCCAGCTGCATTGATATTGTTCTCATACGTAACTCAACTTTTCCAATAAAGAAACTGTGTTGAGTGCATGCAAACGAATTGTTCGTCGCCGTTCCCACAACATTGACCCCTCAAGCTTAGATAGTACGAACTAGAATCCCGTAAAAGACAACCATAGGCTCCAGAACTTTCAGCTTAACTTTGTTTACAAACGATACTTTGTTCTGCTACCGAAAAGGTTTGTAAGCGGTTCCTGTGAGCTAGCTAACTTGGTTTCGGAAACCGTAATAGGTCCGATTCGTTTGGTTTATTGTGGATTTAACATCCGCAGTAGGCACTAGTATTGGTCTTGATGGACACTAGTGGCGAAGCTAGAGAGTAAGCCGGTAGTACAAGACAAGCCTATGCCAGGCACATTAACAAATATTTTCAAGGAAATTAAGTAGCGTAAGGACTTATTATAGCTCAAATAA
>SJJU01004307.1:0-11262 GCA_012932125.1 Conopomorpha cramerella | reverse complement strand
AAAAACTGAATTCATTCATAATTTATTCAAAATGTGGTGATAAGTCATTGATACAGGCATGGGGAATTAGTTAGGAGACCAATCCAGAAGATTAGATTAGATTTAAATAAATTAGATTTTTTTAGAGCTAAAAATGTTCTTGATCCCTAGACACTTTTGATGTGTGTATAAAATAATAGAGCAACATTGTAAATTTTCCATGTTTCTAATGAGATGTCACAAAAAAGTTTTTTTTGCACTTACATTGCAAACGCTGGCTAAACCATTTGAGATAGATCAAAATAATGTATTACAATATTGGACAACTCAAAAAAATCTACAAAATAGTCTGCGATGGTATATACCTAATCTATTAAGGATAACTCAAAATAAAAATGTTTGTCTTTGTATTTTTCTAAAAATAATAGTTTATTTATAAAATGATTCATAATAATACAAATCATTATTCTTCATTCAATTCAGTACCTTAAATAGATGGCCCATTTAATGTAGATCAGTATTGTCTTTTACAGAAAATGTTGTGTTGTATTAAATGTAACACGCTTTCATTTATAAATGGGGACTATGATAAAGAGGGGGAACGAGATTGAATAATTATGTATGGTGAAAAGTTTTAGTGTTAAAATTAAATATATTTCTTTTTAGAGTTAATTTATTTTTAACTTTTTAGTTCAATTTATAAACAAATAATAAAAGCTTGTTTTTAAAAAGGTTTTTTTTTCTTTAATTCCTACATTAAAACATATCTCCGAAAATATTCATTCAATTTACTTGCTGTAAAAGACAATACTGATCTACATTAAATGGGCCATCTATTTAAGGTACTGAATTGAATGAAGAATAATGATTTGTATTATTATGAATCATCCTGCGGCGGCGGCGGCGCGTACCTACCTATCCCTCGTTGAGGATGGTTTATGGCTACACTTAAAATCCGAGGGCAAGTGTACTTGCCAGTTAAGTGATACCACGTAGCTGGGAGCTTCGACCCGATGATCACAAATCCCTCAGACAACTCAGTTACTTCCTTGGGCAGTTTGTTATAAATTTTAATAGCAAGTCCTAAGAAGCACGTCTTGCTAGTTTTGCTGAGGCGACTAAAAGGTTGATAAATTTTACACTTATTTCTAGTGCTATATTTGTATATATCATCGTGCTGCAAAAATAAATCAATATTTTTCCGGATATACATATATAACATATAACAAAAACATACATAACACAAACATTATTGCGTTGGAAGTGTCAAAATATTTATAGGTACTTTTATCTCGAAGCGCAGCGAAGCTTAATTTACCGACAAATTTAGCAATATGCTCTGCTCATTGCAGTTTGGAATTGTATAGTAGCACCTAGAAAATCAGTGCTATTTATAAACTCCCATCACTTACTTTGTAATTGGATACTTGTATCAATCTTTTTTAACATTCCGTAAAGAAAGTTTTATACATTCAGTTTTTGTACTATTCAATAAACGATTGTTACAAGTAAACCAATCGAGGACTTTAGACAGGGTTTTATTAATGCCCTCTGTAATAACATTCGTGCTATTAACAACAATAACTATTAACGGGATGTCATCAGCGAACAAAACTATGTAAGCATGCTTCTCTACCATTAAATCTCTACCAAAAAATTTATATCAAAAAATATGAAAGGTGATTGATCCCTGAGTTCTTCTTAACTTCAGAACTTCCAAGAAAACAACTCCATCGGCGGTAGTTGTCGATTTCTGCTCAGTATTAAAAAAAGAACATTTCCTAACAGCTTTCAAGACTTTCAATAAGAGCCGACCCAAGGAGGGTAAACTTAGCACATCTGATCTGAAGATGAAAACGAGCTCAAAGCCTATCTACATTTCCGAGGCCTTACCTAATCACGTTCGGAAACTATTTTGGCAAGCTCGATCTTTAGCTAAGGAGAATAAATTTTCGTACTGCTGGACTTCACACTGTGTGGTTTACGTCCGACAGGCTGAAGGAGCGCCGATTATTCGTATTAATGGAGATGAAGATCTGCGGAGAATATCTGGGTCAGAATGACTAATATACCTGCAGTCAATTATTGAAGACACACGTCATAAATATTACTTTTCCATTTGTATATTATTGTTCTTGTATTTTAAATGGAAGCTCACACTTGCTATTGTAACACACAACTCCTTCAATCTTTTCCATAACCTTTGCGACAAACTAGTCTTGTTAATCTTACATAGTTTTATTGTTGTACTGTGCAGGTCCTGTTTTATAGTTATCTTAATTTTCGGTTATAAAAATGATTGATCTAAAGACCATAAATGAACTTGACCATTCTACGGTTTCCCTCGCCTATGAATCTGACCCGGAAGGCTGCCACCGTTTCTTAATGCCCTCACCTAGTCTGAAAGTAATCACTCAAAATATTAGGAGTATCGGACAAGAAACTCGTTTTTCCGACTTTCAAATTCTTGTAAATAGGATAAAAGTGGAATTTGATATTATTATTCTAACGGAATGTTGGTTGTCTTGTTCTCGTACAATCCCCTTTCTTGATGGCTACTTGTACGTGGCTACAGAGGCCAATAATTACCAAAATGATGGCGTTGTTATTTACTTTAAGGATAACATATTTCTAAGCACGTCCGGACACAAAAGTCCATGCTGCAATTGTCTTGTAACTGTCTCACCCGAAATTGCTATTATATCTATCTAACGACACCATGCCTATGATAAAAACTCTAGGAGTAAGCAAGATAATATTGAGTTATTTTTCGATTTCATTGATGAAATTTTACAGAAATACAAACACTACAAAAATCTTATCCTGACTGGTGATATTAACATTAATATTTCCCCGGATAACTCTGATTTGAACAGTCAAAAATATCAAAACATCTTAGCATTTCATGGACTACTTGCCGCACATACTTTCGTCACGCGTGATGCCAGCAACACATGTTTAGACCATGTGTTCATTAAATCTAGTTTGACTACGTTATCTACAGTCGTCGTAAAAAGCACAGTAACAGATCATCGCTCAGTGGTGTTTGATCTGAATCTCCAGAACGTAAAGTCTCGTCCTAAAATGACCACAAGAATCGACTATGAAGCATTAAATAAACAAGTTGAGAAACAAGATTTATCTTCAATCTTAACGAATACTAATCCTGTTACTGCCTTGGATACTCTTGTAGAAATCACTCAGAAAGCAATTCATGACAATTCACGTACTATCAAAATTCCCTCTCGAAAAGCCATTCTCAAGCCGTGGATGACCCAAGGTCTTCTTCGATGTCAAAAAAACAAGGATAACCTGCATTCTAAGTTTAAAAAAGATCAAAATAATGAAACAATCAAAACCACTTACATTAGGTACAAACATTTTTATTTTAGATTAATTAAATGTAGAAAAAGGGAGTACGACAGAGAGCAAATTGAAAAAGCGGGGTGTAACCCCCCATTACTTTGGAAGGACATTAAATCTGTTATGTCCACAGGGCTTAAGGTGGACCATAGTGCACAGTTATTAGGTTCTAATCCACAGCAATCAGTTGATAGTGTGAATGAGCACTATGTTAATTCTGGCAAAACGCTTGCAGACAAAATAATTTCGGCCTCTGATGGTTCGACCTTAACGGATCTTTTTGAACATGTCCCATTTAATCGCGATTCATTTGTTCTTCTTGATACCGATAGTGATGAAATTAGTCTTCTCATAAATAACTTAAAATCTGTTTCCTCAACAGGTAGGGATGGTGTATATAAATACATAACTAATAAATTACTCAAACACATGAAAGTTATTCTCGTTCCGATCCTAGTTCACATTTTCATTGCTGCTTTAGGAGAGGTATTTTTCCTAGTTCACTAAAACAGGCAGTTGTAGTGCCAATATACAAGTCTGGTGATGGAGACAGTGTCAATAACTTCAGGCCTATATCGATACTACCAGCTATATCTAAACTGTTAGAAAAGGCGCTAAACTCAAGGCTTATGGGATTTTTTGAGAGGTACAATTTGTTATCTTTTCAGTTTGGTTTCCGAAAAGGAAAATCTACTTCTCAGGCAGTTTTGGAATTAACTTCATTTATCTCTGAACAATTAGATAGCCATAACAAATCTATTGGTGTATTTCTGGATCTGGCCAAAGCTTTTGACACTGTCTCCATTCCTTTACTTCTAAAAAAATTGGAAAGAGTTGGAGTCCGTGGGGAACCACTAAAATTATTTACTGACTATTTGTCTCAACGAACCCAATGTGTTAGAATTGGTCGCTATACTAGCAAGGACTTACCGATATCGTTCGGGGTCCCACAGGGCAGCGTGCTAGGACCCACTCTATTTCTTTTGTACATCAACGATCTTTTATCTCTTGAGATAAATGGTAAAATTCTCTCATATGCAGATGATACAGCACTTATTTTCACCTCCGATTCTTGGGAGAGTGTTTTCGCAAAGGCCCAAGCCGGTCTTGATAAAGTGTCACAGTGGCTTGCTCAGAATATTCTGACTCTAAACTCTAACAAGACGAAATATGTTGCTTTTTCTATCCGTAATTCCTCTCAACCAGGATTAAATTTTGGTCTTATTGCTCACGAACCTTTTTGTCCACGTTCTAACTGTGATTGTGTGCGTCTTGAGCGATGTAGACATATTAGATACCTGGGAGTCTTAATTGACCAAAATTTAAATTTTATGCCCCACATTGATAACTTGTGTTCCCGAGTAAGGAAACTTATTCATATTTTCAAAAACTTACGGCATGTTATGTCTCCAATTCTTCTTAAACGAGTCTATAAAGCTCTCTGTGAAAGTCTCTTGTCGTATTGTATTTCGTCGTGGGGTGGCACATACAAATCCATGTTAAATCGCGTTGAGGTTGCACAAAGAACAATTTTGAAGGTGATAAATTTTAAACCTTTCTATTTTCCTACTGTCGAGTTATACCAGCTGTACAGAGTTCTAACAGTTCGTCAACTTTTTATTTCGGCTATAATTTTAGAACAACATAAATTTACAAACTCATCCAAGCCCTCGAAACGCAGAAAAGACTATATCTGTGTCCTTGACAGGTTCAACACTAGATTTATTCAAAACTTTTTTCCCTTCCTAGGTCCATTTGTTTATAACAAGATTAGCAAGAACATTTCTATTTCTGAACTTAATAATTTTGAATGTAAAGTTTGTGTTACGAATTGGTTATTATGTAAAAATTACAATGACTGTGAACTGTTACTAAAACCAATTGTCTAATGAACGTGTTTACTTAAACACTACACACACATATACTTCCGTTTATATTTATATATTTTTATATTTGTTTTATTTTTGTTTTTTTTTTATTATATATTTACCTTCAGAAAGTTGTCTTATATACATTTGTGGACTTATCTTAACATGTATTGTTAATTTCCTGATTTATTGATATGTAGACTATTACTTTAAAAGCTTGTAACTGGTTGAGTATTCTACTTATCCCAAGCCTACAGGGCTTCAGCCCTTCATTGGGGAGTAGGTACCTTAACTAACTTAATTTGTAAGGTTATTTCAAACTTGTTTCAACGTCTTTTTCCTTAAGATATGTTAATTAAGTTACAATGTACACAATGTACATTGTGAGCGTCTGTGGTCCAGTTGGTCGGACACTTGACTTGTAACTCCCGGGTTCGAGTCCGGCAACTGGACGTGTACCAATGGGACTCTTTTTCAGAGCCTATGTACGCAACGCAACGCTCGTACGATAAAGGACAACATCGTGATGAAACCCGCACACCACAAGGTGTGTGAACCCTATAACGGCGATGGGCTCACCCCCTGTCACGTTGGGTTAAATCCGCTTGGTGAACCGTGGGTATTTGCTTTAGCAAGTGCCTCTGCCTACCCCGCTTTGGGATTAAAGGCGTGAAGTGTATTATTTATTTTTTTTTTTTTTGTACATTAAGAGTTAAATAAATCTTTATTATTATTATTATTATTTCTAGTAACTTCAGAACCACCAGATCTAATTCCATAAATATCTACATATTTTGTTTGCGATTATTTAAATATGAACTTATGATTTAGAGATCAGCCGCGCCATAGAATTTGAACTTTGTAATTAACGTTTTTGAGTCGACACAATGAAATGCCTATAATTGTTTCTATCTTCGGAATGACCAGATTTGTATAAAGGAATTACTTTACTTAGCTTCATTAGATCCGGAAAGCCAATCACATTTTATCCCAGGCCTTGACCTGTTTTCACTTTATTAGAACTCTCTTTTGATTTCGGGATCGTAGCAATAAATTCAGCTTTCTTCATCTATAAGTATGTTAAACACAGCATTTGTGTGAATTCTGTTAAATATTTCAATCATAACACGGCTCCAATTAGCACGGCAGAGGTCTTGGGACTCGGTCGAATTATAAAGTGTCCACCGGACACAAAGCTTCCTGACGGCTAAGTGCTCATGGAGAATTTTGTCTACTTGACTCATAGCAATGCCTAAGCTTGCAAGAATCTACTGATAGGTCAGAACGCCGCACATCACCAGGTTAGGCCAGGTTACGTGAGGTTAGGTTACGTGAGGTTAGGTTACGTGAGGTTAGGTTACGTGAGGTTAGGTTACGTGAGGTTAGGTTGCGTGAGGTTAGGTTGCGTGAGGTTAGGTTACGTGAGGTTAGGTTACGTGAGGTTAGGTTACGTGAGGTTAGGTTACGTGAGGTTAGTTACGTGAGTTAGGACGTGAGTTAGTTACGTGAGGTTAGGTTTACGCTGAGGTTAGTTACTGAGTAAGTTACGAGTTTAGGTTACGGATGTTAGTACGTGAGTTATACGTGAGTCTAGGTACTGAGGTTAGTTACTGAGTTAGTTACGTGAGGTTAGGTTACCGTGAGTTAGGTTTACGTGATTAGTTACGCTGAGGTTAGGTTAACGTGAGGTTAGTACTAGTAGGTTACTGAGTTAGGTTACGTGAGGTTAGTACGAGTAGGTTACAGTGAGTTATTACTGAGTAGGTTACGGAGTTAGTTACTGAGGTTAGGTACGTGAGGTATAGTACGTGAGTTAGTTACGTGAGTTAGTTACGTTGATGTTAGGTTACGAGTTGTACGTGATTAGGTTCACTAGTTATTCTGAGGTTAGGTACGTGAGTCTAGGTGACGGAGTTAGTTCGTGAGTAGGTTACGTGAGTTAGTTACGTATTAGTTAGTGAGTATACTGAAGGTTAGACGAGTAGTTACTGAGTAGTTTAGTAGGTTAAGTAGGTTAGTTAGTAGTCTTTAGGTTTTTTTTTTTTTTTTTTTTATACTACTACAACCACAGACATTCGTCCGTGCTATTTTTTGCTCTTTATTTAACATTTTCTCATGGAGCACTCAGCTCACTCAATGGCTTTACACATTGTACTTATATATTATTTAATACTATTTCTAGATTTTATGATAAAATAAATACGATAAAATTTTATTACATACTATACATATTATTACATGCTATACATATAAATACACAATATTACTTTTTTTTCAATTACTTATATTGTGTTATCTATTGGAGCATTCTTCTCATGACAGCGAAGTCACGGGTTCTCATCGCGGCTTTCAGGTTGGCGCTCTTGATGTTATCATCTGACGCAGAGATCGCTCGTTTCATCAGTCGACATATTGCGTCGTCTTCTGCGTCAGTGTAGTAGTGGCACCGCTTGGTGTGTCTCGAAACCGCGACTACGGCGTGTGACACGCTGTCATGTATGCTCTTTTTCTTTTGCTCCAGTTTAATCACAACCGTCGTTTCGGAGGTCAATCCTTGCGACTCGTGAATCGTGAGGAAGCGCGACCCTTCTCCCCCGCCGAAACCTTGATCTACTAGGTTCCGCTTCTCGTCTTGAGTGTGTACAAGATACAGCGTTTCCGGGAGATCCTTCGGTATTTGCGCGTCCTTGAACCCAGATATACTCGGGGACCGTATCTGGGTTTTTGACGAGTATATATCGGGATAGACCTCGTTGAGCGCGTACGCAGCATCCATTGGTTTCCTGTGCGTGCAAGACAATTCTTGGGTGATATTCGCCAGTAGAGAGGGGCGGTTGTACCTTTGGTCGAATAGGCTTTCCCTGTCTATGTAAGGTAGCTGGTTGATATCGCCCACTAGAATGACTTCCTTAGCTTCTAGAAGTCGGGCCGCCATCACTATGGCTCCGAATTGGTTCATTAGAGCTTCGTCCACTACTAAACGGGCGCACTCCTTTTCAGTTTCTTTAAACCCGTTTACTAGGACGGAGGCCATCGTTCGTACTTTGCGTTTGTCCGCTCCGTAACGATCTTGTAGCCTTTGTCTGAGCTCTTTCGCTGCTTCGATTGTAGATGTGATAATGATGTCGGTTTCGCTTTGGAAGTTGTTCATTATGTGCGTTGTCTTGCCGCAGCCCGGGACTCCGTTGACCCACTGGATATTTGGTAAAGTCCAGGTTTCCCATTGTTCGCTTGGCGTGATGGTGTTTGCCATTTTGAGAATTTTGTCGTCCAGCATTATCTCTGTGCATTTCGCTGTGACGACAATCGGGTCTTCGTCTGGAGTCGCGAACCTGAGTTTCCCGGGTGAATCTGTTTCCTCTATCGACTCCACAAATCCACTTGTTGCGTTGTATGCAGCCATATATTTCCCTTTCATTTCTCCTTCTATTACTTGGGAAGTGTGGTTGTCGTATATGGCCGCGTCTGCCTCTTCTAGCCTAACCTTCAGCAGCTTCTCGTTACCGTCCTTGAAGGCCCGCATGATGTTCTTGCACGTGGCCAGATTTACCTCTTTTGTGGCTTCTATCAGCGCTTTGTATTCGAGGAAGGCGGTTAACGCGTGGTCTTTGCGGTCGTTTATCTTTATGCGATTCGGTGAGGAAACTTGTCCCAATTGCGCTTTGGTGGGAGTTGTTTTTGGCGCGGCTGGTTCCTCAGGTTCTGATCTCAGGAATTTATGGGCTCCCGACTCTTGGGTGTTTGCTCCTGATGTTGACGGTTGGGGTTTCTTATTTTCTAAATTCCCGGATGGATTATTTCGTTTCGGAAGAGGGAAGTTGAACGGGATCTTGAGAGACATTTTTGACTTCGGCTTGGCCGACGTCGTTTTTGCCTTCGCCTCTTCTGCCGACTTTGGTGTAGATGTTTCGGTCGGCTTCGAGTCTGATGTCGGTCTCTCTGGGCTCTTCCGTCTGGCGTATGTCGGGAATATCGTCCTTCTTCTGGACGGTGGTGGACGGTCCTTAAGAGGGTACGTTCTTTTGTGGTCATTGCTTAGCAGCGAGCTCAAGGCATTTGAGAAGGCGTTGATTTTCTCTCTTTCTTTTGCCTTCTCTTTGAAGTTGATGCCTGGTTGTTTGGTCGCTGCTTTTTCCCGTGCCATCTTTTCTTGCAGTTTTTCTGCTCCACTGGGACCTGCTGTGCTTGTTTCGGGATTTGAAGGATCCTTCTTGCTGCTTGGTTTTTTCAGGAAGCTAAGATTTTCGAATCTGTCCTCTTACACAATGAGTTCGTGTGTCTCCGAGGCGATTATACATCCGTACCTGTCAGCAATTGTTCCCCTCTCGTCCCCTATCGCCATGGCGTCTATGCTTATTTTCGACGGTGGTCCGCCTAATGTCTGGAGCAACGAGCATGCTTGAGAGAATGGTGTTTCTGAGCCCCATTCTAGTAGTGCTATTGTTTTATTCTTGACTAGCCCTAGTCTACAGGGGTAGTCTCCCAGTTGTTCTTTAGGTAGCGCTTCGTATTTGCTACTCTTCATGCTGTTTTTATTGGTGTCTCTTTTCATTAGGGCGGCTAGTCCTGGCGATATGCACACTCGATCCTTTGGTCCTTTGCGGCAGAATCCTAGTCCAAGCCTCTCGGAATCGCTGCTCATGAACAGGGCTACTGCACGCAGTCCTATTGTCGGTGTTCCGCGCTCCGCTGCACTGAGCAGCCTCTGAAGGCCGGGGCTTGGCGTTGGCTGGGATGATGAACCACTTGTCGCGGTGTTTACAGCACTGTCTGGCGTTGTCATGTTTGTAGATGGTGGTGGTGGTTGTGGCGGTGGTGTTGTCGGTGAAGAGGTGTTGATGACCGTTTGTGTTGATATCACATCTGTTTGTGTTGTTGGGTTTGCCACTGTTGTCGCAGTTCCTGTTGTTGTTGTTGTTGTTGTTGTCGTCGTTACGGAGGGTGTCTTGTTTCTCTTGGCAGCTGCTGTTGCCACTCTCTCCGCAAATTCCAGGAAACGTTCTCTGGCAGTTTGGTTTTCCATGATAGCTGGAAGCGGCGGAAGTTGGAGTTGTATCTGTATTTTCGTCTCCAGTTCCATTCTTTCCAGACCAAACCTGGGGCAGTCAAGCAGTAAGTGCCATACGGTCTCATCTTTCGTTGGGTCGCAGACACACGACGGGTCGTCCTTTATGTGGAAGCGATGAAGGTAAGCTGCGAAGCCTCCGTGCCCGGTGAGTATTTGGACTTGCGCCGGTTTGAGTGGCGTGTCCCTTAGGGCTTTCCTGGCCTGAGTGACGTTCGGGAAGAATGCTTTGGTCACTGCGCCTGTTTGGGATGCTTCGTATCGTCGCTGCCATTTTTGGACTGTCTCCTCTCGTATTTGGCGTTTTACGTACGAGATTGGGACCTTGTCGTAGTCTGGTGCCGTCTTTTTAGTGAGTGCTGCCTTCTTGGCTAACTCGTCGGCTCTCTCGTTTCCGGGCGTGCCTACGGGTGCTCGGAGCCAGAAGATTCGCACCCTCCTATTTTCCTCTTTTATTTGCCTTACATGATCTCTTATGATTAGGGCTATGGGATGCGTAACCGATGGTTGCTTCAAGAGATCTAATGATGATCTAGAGTCACTGAATATATTGACTGTAGCATCCCTCGATTCTCGGGCCATCTTTACTGCCCTATGTAAGGCGTATAATTCCGACTGGAAGACCGTGTTGTGTGGCTCTAAGCGGAAGGTTGAGTATTTGGTTTCTCTGCCCTCTTTCCACCATGTGAGTGCGGCTCCCGTTTTTCCTTCGATCTTGCTACCGTCCGTGTATATTTCGGGACCGGAGATTTTCAACTCTTGAAGGGTTTGGGGTTCCATGTTTTCGACGCGTTCATAATGTGTTTCGATGAACTTTGCTGGGTGAGGGTTTTGCAGGTTTCCTACTCTCCTTTCCCCTTCTCTTCCTGGTGGTAGGTACTCTTTCGAATGTCCTTTTTTGACCATGTATAGTTTGGCTGCTTCAACGACTCTGAGGTCCAAGGGTAATTGGCCGGATATAATCAGAGCTGACGTCAGTGATACTGT
>SJJU01004306.1:0-14454 GCA_012932125.1 Conopomorpha cramerella | reverse complement strand
CCCTTTAGGTGTTTCGTCGAATTTATACCTTGGTGTCTGAAGTTGGGCGAATGGAAAAAATACAAGCGGCACGGGCATAACTGGCATAATCGGCATTGGTATAATCATTGGAGCCTCCAAGGAACAATCCGAAATGTCACATAAGACAAACCTTATGAACGCTATATAATGGATAACTCGGAGTATCTGCAACAATTAATAATGGGGTTAAGTTAGCTTTAGCTGGTTAGATGTGACAACACGCGAGATCATTGTTCCTTCACCTGAATCATTTTGGATTTCTTTGTTATAAACTAGTACTCGTATGTAAAGTCGCCACTTTTTTATAATAATATCATATTTTACTTGCTTTTTCATTTACATATTTGTTATTCTTGTTTTGCAGCGAATGCTGGCACTTTTGTGACTAACACTTTTGCATGTAGCCGATTCAAACACCTACTTACATACATATCTACAGAGATCTGAGTACCTACTACGTATTTAGGAATACGTAATAAATCTCGGGCCATTGTTTCAATAGAACAATCCACTTGTTTAAGAATTATGTTCGTATTAAGTACCTGTTACCAATTTACATTTACTTACGCAACATTTTTTATTAATGTTTTGAAATCCCAACTGACCTAATGGGGATCTTTCCCTCTCAGGGCACTTATTTCTCTTAGTTATGACAGATGGCGTAGCTAGCAGTATTAGGGGGAATAACTGTCAACGAAATCACTAACATCAAGCAGTCAGTACGGAAGACACACACGGTTTGTTTACATATTACAAAAGTGTCTGAACTTTTTAAAAAGGTCTTCAACAATTTGACCGTAAACATGCTTTTTTATGATTGCCGATTTCCTTTTTGAAGATTTTATTTTTTTGGAAAGAAGAGATTTCCAAAATTATTCCATGACATCCGGATTCAATGATGGCAAACCCGATCAATCGAGGGAAACTTTGAAAATCGTATCATCATCATCATCAGCCCATATTTGTCCACTGCTGGACATAGGCCTGTCCACACTACGTACAGATTTGAGTCGGTTCTCCCCTTTACCTCTCGGTGCACTTGATAACATACGCAAGATGACTGACAGAAATTGGATGCGAGATGCCGAGAACAAATCACAGTGGCATGTAATTGGAAAGGCCTATTTTCAGCATTGGACGAATAGGGGCTAGTGATAATGATTATATTTCACGCATCCGTTTGCATTAAAAAGTTTGCTTTCTACTAAATCTAACATTTAAGTAAACGCTTAATTATTAAATTTGAGAGATTTTTAAGGAAAACTCATTCTATTTAAAAGTGACATTTATTAGTTTCAAAAGTTACAGAAAACATACGATAAATAACAACAATTCTCTTGTGGAAACATAAATGATATTTTTAGTAACAGGTAAAAGTATAATCTCTATTAAGTTATTTATATTTACACTTACGATAAAATGTACAAATAAAGAAATTATACTCTATTATTCATGACATTTAAAAAAGGTGATAAACTCAAAAAAGTATTTTAAACACTTTGAAATTTATTTTGACTTTATTTCTTAATAATTTCATACGTACATAAAATAATTTAACTGTAAAAACATAAATATACAAAAAAATATAAAAAACAAGTCTACGGAATCCTACCATACGCGTGCTGGAACACGCTCTTGATCAGTTTTTAACACTAAAAGCTCTGTAATACCTCGTAATCATGCAAACTTAATTCGTTTCCTTCATGAGCGATGTTGCAAAGATTTCTATGACGATGAACACGCCCAATAACTAGGCTGCAGCCAATGTGAACTCTACAAGTTTGAAGACCGTGTGTTCTGAGCAAAGTGGCGTCTGTTTTCTTGCTGCTAATCCACCTGTAAGTACCAGCCACCAATACCTGGTACTCCGGCCTGCAGTAGACACGGCCGTTCAAAGAAATAGTTGCGCAACCACTAGACGTGATCAATTTCCCGGGAAACAAAATTCCATCGAAGTATACACGAGCCACGTACATCGCTTCGTACTTACAGGTGTGACCCCCGACAACAGCTTGGGAGGGAATCTGGCCGTATCTTGCGGTCACCCATTTATTTTTACTAAAATTGTACCTTCGTAAACGTTCATCCTCGTCTTTAGGAGGTTCTTTGATGTTAGGACCCACATGCCATGTCGCAGTGAATACAGAAGAAGAAGCTAAACCAACGGCTCCAATAGCAAAAGGCACTGGATTCCTCCAGGATAAAAACGGCTTTGTTTCACGTGTTTTTCTAATACTCACCATACCCGTCGCATCCCATAGTATCATAAAATCGTCATATTCTTTATCGCGTAGGATGGGTCCTTTAACCTGTGCTAACAGTTTCTCCGGTACATTTTTTTCTTGTAAATATAAAGCGCTACGCGTGTTGCTTAAGTCACCGAGAGCAATAGTGTAAAACGGCGGTGCAACCCTAATAGCGTTATTTGAAATGAGACGAATGACGGCATTGCCTCCTGATTTCACGTGAACATTAACGCTGCCACTATCATTCCGCGTATGGAATGCGAATACCTGTGAAACGTTTGTCGGTGGAGTAATGATGTCGTAGATTGAGTAGCTTGTGTAAGGTTTCCAAGAAGTTATCGTTTTTATAGTGGTCGGAGTTGGTGTAGTGGTTGGAACGCCTTCAGTTGTTGTAGGAATTATTGTAGACGTCGTTTGTGTTGATTGGGTGGTTTCTGTAGTCGTTGTCGATTTCGTTGTGGTCTCTGTTGGGTTTTTAGGTTCTTTTGGTGTCGTGGTTTCAGTTGATTGTGCAGCTTCTGTCGGTCTTTCTTGTTCCTTTGATATTGTAGTTCCAATGAATTTAGTGACTTCTGTTTGATTATCAGGTTCCTTTGATGTCGTAGTTTCTCTTGGCTTTGCAGGGTCTGTTGGTGTTACACTTTTCGATACTTTGCTGGGTTCCGTTGATTTTGCACTTTCGGTCGATGTGGATTCTGTTGGCCTGACGATTTCTGTTGGTGTGTTGGGTTTTATCGATGATGGTGTTTTTGGTGGTTCCAGAGGATCAATTGATATTGCAGTTTCCTTGGGTGGTGTGATTTCTTCTGGATTCACAGCCTCTGTTGGTATTTCGGGTTCTGTTGGTGGTGATGTTTTTACTGGTTTTATATATTCTGTTGTGGCATTTGGTTTTGTAGATTCTGTTGGAGTTTCTCTCACTGTTGATATTTCGGGTTCTGTTGGTAGTGTTGTTTCTACTGGTTTTAGATAGTCTGTTTTTGCTTTTGGTTCTGTATGTGCCATTGGTGTTTCTCTCTCTGTTGGTTTTTCAGGTTCTGTGGGAGTTTCGGTTGGATATTGAGGCACTTCTGGTGTTGTCGATTTTATGGATTCTGTAGAAGAAGTGGTTTCCGAATACTTTGTGGATTCTGTTACTGGTATGCTTTTAGCTGTTGAAGGTAAAGTTGGCGACTTGGTTACATCTGTGTATATACTGTGTATTTCAGCTTCGTCTGTGTATACCTCATTTGGATCTGGGTATGAATGGTCAGCAGTAATTTCAATGGGATATGTAACGACTGGGTCTTCAGTGTTTTCATATGTATATATTTCATCGATTTCTTCAGGTATGACGCTTGGATCTGGGAGATAGGAATGTTCATTAGGTATTTCATTTGGATATGTGACAACTGGGACTTCAGTGTAAATTTCATATGTATGTATTTCATCGATTTCTTCAGGTATGACGCTTGGATCTGGGAGGTAGGAATTTTCATTAGGTATTTCATTTGGATATGTAACGACTGGGTCTTCGGTGTCAATTTCATATGTATGTATTTCATCGATTTCTTCAGGTATGACGCTTGGATCTGGGAGGTAGGAATTATCAGTAGGAATTTCATTTGGATATGTAACGACTGGGTCTTCAGTGTCAATTTCATATGTATGTATTTCATCAGGTATTACACTTGGATCTGGGGGATAGGAATTTTCATTAGGTATTTCATTTGGATATGTGACAACTGGGACTTCAGTGTAAATTTTATATGTATGTATTTCATCGCTTTCTTCAGGTATGACGCTTGGATCTGGGAGGTAGGAATTTTCAGTAGGAATTTCATTTGGATATGTGACAACTGGAACTTCAGTGTAAATTTCATATATATCTGTTTCTTCAGGAACTACGCTTGGATCTGCGTAGTCGACAGGTTCGGTAGGAATTGTGTTTGTATCTGGTTCTCCTTTAGATGTTACGTCGAATTTGTACATTGGTGTCTGAAGTTGGGCCAATGGAAAAAATACAAGCGGCACGGGCATAACTGGCATAATCGGCATTGGTATAATCATAGGAGCCTCCAAGGAACAATCCGAAGTGTCACATAAGACAAACTTTATTAACGCTATGTATTGTATAACTCGGAGTAGCTGCAAAAAATAGTACATCATAATGGGTTTCAATAGTCTGAAATGCATGATGATTACGGGTGTGGTGACGGAGAATAGAATACATATGTCACCATCCCAGCCCAACTTTTCCCGTCATGGGGGTCGTAACAAGCAATCGAGAAACTCTCCAGAAGGCGGGCAGCAGCGCTCTCTGTGAGTTAAACCATACCACCACTGTGATCGCCAACCAAGCGGGGGCAACGCAAAGCGTCACGAATATTAGAATTTCTCCCCAAATGATCACGGAAATCATTGTGGGAGGCCCTCGTTTAGCAGTTAACGTAATGTGGCTGATAATGAAATGCATGATACTTAGCTAGGTAGATATGACAACACACGGTTACATTTGTTTCACCTGAATCATTTTTGTGTTTCTTTGTAATTAGCTAGTATACAAAGACTCCTCTTCATTTCATTTCATAATAATATTATATTTTACTTGCTTTTTCATGTACATATATGTTATCCTTGTTTTGCAGCGAATGCTGGCACTTTTGTGGCTAACACATTAGAATGTATCTGGTTCAAATACCTACTTACATACATATCTACAGAGTCCTGAGTACCTAATGTGTAGGTAGAATACGTAATAAATCTTGGGCCATTGTTTCAATAGAACAATCCACTTGTTTAAGAATTATGTTCCTATTAAGTACCTGTTACCAATTTACATTTACTTACGTAACATTTTTAATTAATGTGTTGAACTCTCAACTTAACTTATTGGAATTAAAAGGGCAGGGAGAAAATAGGATTTGTAGTAACAAAACAGCAGATATCCATATTATGTGGCAGCAAGAATCTACTTTGTAAACTATAAGTATTTCTTTTTCAATTTACCCGGAACCTAATGATAATTATAAATAATAATTTGACAACCATCTGAAAGCTTAAAATAGTTTCTTTTACTGTTGTAAGATGTCGCTAATATCGTCCTAGGGTTTCACAATGACTCTCTAGATAAAGCTTTAGTATAACAGCTTGAGACTCTGGAGGCAATAGAGATGTGTGCTAGAAGGCTTATAGTTGACGATAGGGTTAATGCTGATGCTGATAATGCTCGGCTACAATGTCTTGAGCATCACCGAAAGGTTGCGGACCTATCTGACTTCTATCGGGTGCTTTTTGGAGAGTGTGCTATTGCACAGCCTAAGTACGGAATTGCACAGCCTAATACCGTCATCGTGCTTTTACAATGAGACAACCAGGAGATCGGCAAAACGTCGTCCATGCCAGGTGCACATTAACCTGAACCAAACGGTTCGCGTCAACGTTCATAGTGTGAACCGCCTTTAGAATATGACTTGTTGGACTGGAGTCTGTGTTTCCTGCGCAGTAAAGCCTGGAGGTCTTGTAGTCACGGGTAAACACGAACCTATATAAAGAACAAGTGTGATCCATCGTAGACCACACTGCTGCTTAACGTCAGGCAGGATGGTGGTCGAACGCTAGTGCATTAAAAAAAGTAATAGTACACTAGTAATTTCGGATTAGTGATAAAATAAATCAATGGGGAATTTTCTTTGATGTTTTTCTGATAGATTTTAGGGCTAATGAGTCTTTATTGTCAAACTTTGTTTAGAAAGTATGACAGTAATGACAGTTCTAAGCCCGAAAATCTGTCAGAAAAACGCCAAAGGAATTTTCCCATTAGGTAAATTATACTAAGAAGATTAAGAAGATGTAAATTTATAATAATTAGGATTTACTCATAAAAATAAAACGGGACAGGTAATAATATGAAATATATAATATTTATTTAAAGAACTTGGAAAGATAATGTGACATTTCCTATACGTCTGTTTCTTAGCAGAGGAAACTGCAAACCCTTGTTAAAGGTCATCTTTCCTCTTGAATTATCTGCTGTTTTGAAATGATCTACGAGTCTTATGGTGTTGGGATTTCTTCTTTTATTTCTCGCGTCTGTTTGCATTAAAAAGTCTGCTTTGTCTGCACTTAAATCTTCTTCAATAGCAACATCTCCGTTGGAATCGATTAATGTCAGTACAGGTTTTAAAGTCTTATTCCTTTTGTACTTACGATTTTTGTGGTGACGACGGTTTTCGCGACGTGCTTCCAGCGATTCCTCCTCGGACTTGTATGTGGATGTTGGAGATGCTCTCTTTAGATTGCATTCAGTAAATGGCATTCCAATACCATAGCATGCGTACACTTGTTGCATTGGTACAGGAACGGGAACAGGAAACGGCACAGCTAATGCTTTCATCGGTTTTTCTGTTGTCGTAGTCATTTTGTCTTTTTTCGCTATGTCTATTGGAAACGGTGGAGGTAGAGCGAATATTAGTGGTGGAGGCGGTGGTGGCGGGGGAAATGGCATTGGCAGAAGAGATGGGTAGTAAGGTGGCACCGCCGGCGGGAATGGAACTACTGGTGCCATATCTTGAGCTGGATTGTGACAATCAGCGTACGCCAAACTCAGTATACTTACAAAAAATAATCTTGACATTACAGAAGTATGTGATTCGACGACAGCGCAATGCGTTTTGAGAGTAAATGCGAAATAAGCGCTTATTAAAACAATGAAACTGCATTACGAAACATCCGATTTCAGTTACCTGTTGTGTAACAATATTGGCATGCCTAACCTTAGGTTAAAACGACTAGTTTCTTACAGACTATGTTCTTATAGGGCATAAAGCTACACTTGAGTCTTTGAATGTTAATGGCTTTAGCAAAATCATAATCAATTATTAAATTTAGAGCACGATTTTTCACGATCCACTATAAGATAGTCACTAGTACCAACCTTAGCTAGAAACAATGGCACGCTATGTAGCAGGTATTTATTTATTTATATTTGACACGTACACGTACATAAACAATCCCTACTAGTATCATAAATGCGCAAAGTAAATCTGTCTGTCAGTCCGTCTGTCTGTTACGCTTTCCCGCTTAAACCTCTCAACTGATTTTGATGAATTTGGCACAGACAATCTTTAGACCTTGAGAAGGGACATAGTCTTCTTATCTGTGGGATGCGTCACTAAATCGAGGGTATTATAGTTTGTATGAAATACTGAGACTACGCGAATGAAATCGCGGGGCGTCCACTAGTTACAAAAAAAGAAAAGAAATTAAACAACTAGAAAAACAAACGCAGAAGTTAACAGGCAAAATTGTCGGATTAGACGTGACAAAAGCAAAAGGGCTCTGATTCAGCGTGTGCTGGGAGTGATGTGGATTAACACAACACTCTCAGCGCTGATCTTCCATCAGTAGCCGAGGTATTCAAGTAACGTAAGCCTTATGGCTGATGATGAAGAAACTACTTACTAACTACTAACTAAATATGCATCGTATAGTAATTTTAGGTAGTTCTTATTGAACACTTTCAAGATCAATTCAATACCAATATATCTAAGCCCAACACGATCGCCCTTATCAAGCGAATGCTTACAATTGAAAAACACAATGGATAGATCTTTTTTAGTCTTTTGTGATAAGGTTACCTCTGATGTAGGTACATACAAAATGTTTCAATGTGCACAGAGAGCATAGGATCTTGCTGATGATACGTTGTCGTTTATATCACAGATATGCACCTCAATTTGTTTGTAAGTACCTTCAGGAACTATGTAGAATTGAATCATTTTTTAAGGAAATGCGCACTGACATGATATTAAATGTTTAAAACGGGTATTATAGCGCGAAGATTAATCAAAGACAAGCATTCAGCAGCAGACAAGCAGTAAGCTGAATGCTTGTCTTTGATTAATCTTCGCGCTATAATACCCGTTTTAAACATTTAATATGTAGTATTGACTTTCTATCATTTCTTTACTGTGTCATGTTATAGAAAAAAGAACCGATTTCAAACAGTATTATACCATTTTTCATGGCTGTAGAGCCCTGACACTTGGTGATGTTTTCACACAATGAAGTATATTGACATACATTTCAGCAAAAAACTCGCAGTTTTTTGTAGGACCAGTATTTCTTTTCAAATTGTAGTTTAGTTCATTTTTAAGATGTATTGAAAAAGATAAAAAAGAAAAAGACAGAAATTTAATATACTGTCAGGGCTCTTCAGCCGCGATAAAGGGTATAGTGGCCTACCCATACTAATATACTTCCCGGCTCTATCAAGGGATTTCCTTGGAAAAATCTTTCAACAAAAAAAAATTGCACTCATTAGTAACTAAATGAAAAGAAATAAGTCAGTGACGAATAATTTATATGAAATGTTACAAAAAGTGGATAACGACATAACATAGATATTCTAATAGGTATACTAACAGATCAGTTCTTTTTCGGTAAGGGGTGGCTTTTACTTTTAAACCAACCTCCATTTTCAGGAACAATGTTTTTATGCTGTGTTACCGCTGTATGCTTTTGCGACATTTTCTCTAATCTAACTTGTGTCTTTGGATCTGCTTTTTCTTTATGTGTAACAACAGCACTATCCTCGTGATTCTCGAAATTTGGATCTCTTCCTTGCTTGTTGTCGACAGATAACCAATCCTTTGCCTCCGATTTTGATATTTCTTTCTCAAATATAACGTAGCCTTCATTAGTGACATACTGCAGGACGGGCGTAAGAATTCTATTTGGAAGATTTTTGGGTCCAGTGTGGTGTTTATGACTCCGTCTTCGGTTTTTCCCTGAAGATCCATTTCGTCGTGCTCCTTTTCGTCTCCCACTCCAGTAACTGTCACTGGAGGTGTCATCATCAGAAGATGAGTCCAAAGATTCATCGCTACTTGGTCTGTAGTGTCCTGGTTTTCTTTTAGGTTTTTTCTTCGATTTCACTGTGTTTTGTTTCGCTGGAGAATATACTGGCATTACGATAACTGGAAGCTTGGCGGCTGGTCCGGGCATTGGCATTGGAATAGGACCTGGGAATGGGAGACCTGGGGGCGGTAATGGTAAACCGGGTAAAGGGGCAGGTGGTCCTGGCAGAGGTCCTGGGAACGGTCCTGGTAAAGCAGCTGGCAATGGTACTTCTGGCAAAGTACTGTTGTCCGATTTTTGAGGAGTAAATGATGCAGGAAATTGTACGTTGAATCCAGGAAACTGCTGCACACTTGGTTTGGCTGGCATCCTGCAGTGCATGGGTATCGTCTGAGGGAAGTACTGTATGTTGGTTGGACATTCAGGGAGCTCTGTCACAGCTATGGTATTTGATACTGTCAATATCAATAATGTTATGAGTACCTTCATCTTTTGTGTGACCTGAAACTAAATTGACATAAAGAAAGTCGTGTTAGTTACACTATTTATAACTCAAGAACGACTGAACCGATTTGGTTGAAAATTGGTAGGGAGATAGCTTAGAACCGGGAGACGGACATACGGATACTTTTTATCCCCTTACTCTGGGACGCGTCGCTATATACTATATTGTGTTATAGTTTGTATGAAGATTGAATACTGAAACTACGCGAATTAAATCGCGGGGCGTCCACTAGTTATTGATCATTAAGATATCTTTAACCCCCTTACTAATAAACTCGGTGTAACTTAAACCTAACCTTGTTACAGTTCTGTTGAAACGGGTAAGTCCGTATTTGACATACAGCTGACAAGTTAAGTTGAGCTTGGTGTAACTGGGGGATAGTTATACCGCGTTTATTAGTATGATCCTATGGGTTTAGTTTTCAACACACGATTCATACAGTCACGCACAGTCGGATGGAAACCGGTTTCCAGACGTTTAAACAGAGATCATAGACCTACACTTGTCATAATCCTGACAAATCTCTTTCGCCTCTTCCTCATCCATACTTTCCCCGAACCGGCACCTGCCTTGGATGCCTGCGTTCTCGGTACGCCATCCAAAACCATCGCGAATCTGATCAAGGAATGTCCTTCTAGGACGATCCCTTTCCGCACGGCTTCCACCACATTCCCTCGTTCACTTTCGTTATTCTGCACACGATTTAACACTCATAACAACCAATAAGCTCACCTTAACATGGATATGTTCTGAAAGCTTTGCGGGAAGTTTCCCACCAACGACCACCACTCCCGGAATGGATTACGGAAATTCCAACGCTTGACTTTAAATGCTACAGTATTATCCTTACACACAATACCTACTGGTTATGCCTCGCAACAATTGGTTTTACATAACATACGGTATGGACTATTTATGCACCTACCATTGTTATAAATAGTGGTCAAATTGGGTTGGCATATACCTACTTTCTTATACGTAATAGTGATTTCATTGTGCTGTAACATTACCGAAGGAAATCAAAGGAAAGTATTTAAATGTTGATGTTTGATATTGGAGCAGCGTCAGTTGTTAAACGCCACCTAGACCACTGGATATTATGAAATAGTAATTCATAGCATTAAAAGTGAGTACTTAAACGTTACTAATTTCAATGAAGTCGGTACCATTACCTATATAAGGCAACTTAAACTTAGGTACTACAACTTAACTTAGACACATTCTATATTTAAATCAAAAGTGTCTAGGGATCAAGTACATTTTAGAAGATTGCAATCAAGAAAATATTTTACAAAAACTGAATTCATTCATAATTTATTCAAAATGTGGTGATAAGTCATGGACAATTAGGTAGGAGACCAATCGAGAAGATTAGATTCGATTTAAATAAATTCGATTTTTTTAGAGCCAAAAATGTTCTTGATCCCTAGACACTTTTGATGTGTGTATGTGGCGCGCCTTTCGTGAGGACTTTTCAGCATTGGACGCCATTATGCTGACATTATGACGACAATTTAATATACTTTGTTTACTTTTCAGATGGAACAAACAATAATATCAGTATCAATAACAATATTGACTCTATTACGCTACACATCATCACAGTTTCTTCCGCCAGGAGCTCCACAGGCATTTCAATTCCCTCATCCGCAACCAATGGCATTAGGAGCACCGGGCATGCCACAGCCCTTAGGACCCATGCCACCCGGGTTCCCACTGTCAATGCCACCGATGCACGCACTACCGTCAATGTCTAAAATGCCAATGGTTGTCATGCCTTACCATTCGAAATCAGCTGATCAGAACCCCCCGAGAAAATACATGTACGTAAAGAAACCTAAGCAGAGACATAACAGACATAGAAACAGGCACTACGACACTTCAGACTCGTGGTCTGCATCATCATCGATGGAGTTCAGGACAAGGAAGAGCGCAACTAGGAACCACAAAAGCCGTGTGCTGACTCCGGTCGTCTCCTACATGACGAAAGACGGCTACGTGGTGTACCAGAAGAAAATCTCGCCGAAGACGGCTAAAGAGTGGCTGGACATGGGCAAAAAGAAGATGGACGATGAGGATGAAGATTATTCGGAGAGTGACGAAAGGAGAACCAAGAAAAGAAGGAAGTCGCAGAAATAAATGATGAATAAATTAAATGATGTTCCTGTAAGTTTTTTTAAAGAAATAATAAAATTGTTTTTGCTTACTCGTATTGTCTTGCCATAGTATAAAATAAGGGCCGTACCCGGAGGAATTGCGTCAGGACCCACCTAAGCGATCTGTCCGGTATTCGGACTCCGTCTCTGGGCAAGCGGTGACGTGTCTGCCCTAGCGACCTCCATCGCTGACGGCGGTAACCAGGTCATATGGTAACAAGCAGGTGCCGGGGACCCCACTCCGACACCTACGACACCAAGGACCCCTTTTAGGACGCCTTATACGCCAGGCAGGTGATACCGTAGTCCTATTCTTGTCTAAACGCCCGGAACTACAGGGCACACAAACCTCAGACCAAAAACAACTAGACTTTCAATCCAAAACTGACGTTGGTAATAGAACGAGACAACAATACAGACAACATGCAGGAGTGAAATAGTAAGAGAAAATATCTTCTGTCCCTTACTGCGGTACCTTATCAGAGTAATTTTGGATCCAAACTGTCAACTCAGTAGTAAAAGTGACAGTTTGGATCCAGAAGTACTTAATTTTCCATACATTTTGTTGTGAAAGAGACAGACTGAAGGTGGTACGCGGCTTGCAGGTCTGAGCTACAAACTAATTCAAACGCACGCTTAATGTTAGCTGATTCTTAAACATTTCAAAGCTACATACTGAAGCTGTTAGCTTTAACAAGAGGCGTTTGGGAATGGGGAATTTTCTTTGACAATTTTCTGACAGATTTTCGAGCTTCTTACTGTCAAACTTTGTAATGACAGTTCTCCGCCTGAAAAACTGTCAGAAAAACGTCACAGAAAATTCCCCATTCAGCCATTTTTTAATTTAAACACATCATAATATAGGTACCTATTGATATACCGGTTTAAAAAAAATATATCTTCTCTCTATTATCAGTAATTTTTAGTCCATTGTTGCTGAATTTAAAGGAAATATTTTCTACACTTCACGCCTTTTAATCCCAAAGCGGGGCAGGCAGAGGCACTTGCCAAAGCAAATGCCCACGGTTCACCAAGCGTATTTAACCCAACGTGACAGGGGGTGAGCCCATCGCTGTTATAGGGTTCACACACACCTTGTGGTGTGCGGGTTTCATCGCGATGTTGTCCTTCACCGTACGAGCGTTGCGTTGCGTAAGGCTCAGAAAAAGAGTCCCATTGGTACACGTCCAGTAGCCGGACTCGAACTCGCGCCCTCCCGGTTACAAGTCAATTATCCGAACAACTGGACCACAGACGCTGTTTTAATTTCCAGGTATACCCACTTATACTTCTGGCTGCATGTTCAGTGTGTCAACGATCTTGGGACTACAAAATGGTGGTAGATTCGCCCAAAAATCCACCGAAGTACTGGCCTTTTGTGCCCGGATTCTACTCTATGGTACCAAATGAGACAAATTCTATTTATTTTTATGGCTAATAAAATACTTGATAATGAAGGTGTCACTGTTTCTTTAAGGGTATGTTAATACATCGACTGGCAGCGAGGAATCTATCCAGTTCATTACGCGGGATCAGTGGTTGCTAGAACTCAAAGCCCGCCATTTAATATTTTAAAATTATGCATATATACACAATACATGACTTTTTTAAGTATCTATATACTTACAGTAGCTACCCACCTAAACGTTACACGGAAGTTTTGAGTAATAAATCACGGAGATATTAAAATTCTACCAATTTGATCTAATTGTCAGACTAAAGCAATCAATGTGTGTGTAGTTGTCTATTATTTATAGAAAACTTAGGTAGGTACGGATAGACTGTAAAACCAAAGGTCCCTGGCTTCTTTCTACAGGTAAAAGTAGTCAGTTAATATCTAATCTATCTAATTAATGTGCCCAGCTCAGTGCAGTTACGGTGCAGCATAGTAAATTACTGCCAGAGAGAATAACACATTTGGACAGTCAAACCATAAAGCTACTTAAAATCGGGACGTGGTGTGTGATATGTATGTGGCAACTCGTTCGTTGCCATTCTCGCAAAAGTGTTAACGCTACATGTTAATATTTTGAAATGGCAACAATACACGTGAGTTTGACACTGAGGTTTGACATGAGTTTGATAATAATTTGACAGTGACATTTTGTTTATCATACGTCAGTCAGACAGGAGCATGCACAGTTGTTTCGCGATCCGATACGAATTGATGTGTTTCTTTTCGCAATTTTAATGTTTTTTCCTCAAGAAAATGTGATTCTTGTGACGTGAATGGCTATGTGAGTGTGTAGTGATCGATAAACTCTTTAAATTTCTGCTCAGTGTGGAAGAATTTGCCGCGTAACGACTGTGAACTAGAATAAAACAACAGCTGATTAAGCCGTTATTTGTTTGTTGTGTGGTTTGTGTGAATACATTGTTTTTTTGCAACTAACATGGATCACTTGCCGGAAAATGAGTGCAGTTTTCCGACTAATGACAGCTTATCGGATGATGATTTGTGAGTGCTGCATTTTACATTATTATTTCCCTAAGCCTATTAACAGCTTACTTGGTTTGTTTTAGTATTTTAAAACTTTGCTACAGTCATGTTACTTATACGGCTTTTGTAAATGGCTCGGTTATTAATATTTTCATAGGTATCAAATCTATAGAAATATCCATAAGCATGTAATTTAAACAATACCAGAAATCTCTCTAAGGCTTGCGGTCCTTGAGTGAAAATCCA